>MU385720.1:724374-994090 GCA_022497155.1 Whalleya microplaca
CCGCCCCCCCCCCCCCCCCCCCCCCCCCCCCCCCCCCCCCCCCCCCCCCCCCCCCCCCCCCCCCCCCCCCCCCCCGTCGGTCGGTAAAAAGCCAATCGACCCCAGAAGTATGAAGATACGCAGTAGTTACATACATAGCTTGCTGTATGTCCCAGATCTGACTGAAACAAGAGTTTAATACCGTGCACCTTTTTTCGTCTCTCTGTGGCGTCGGCGACCACCGTGTGTATGTATTTTAGATTTTAATAAATCATATCAGCTACCAAGCAAAATGTCGATTCGTCCCCCCCATCCGTGCATTGCGGCTTATGCCCTTTTTACTTTTTTCCCCTGAAGATATCCGTACTTGCAGAACGATACCTATCGTGTACGGTTCATACCTAGGTAGTCGCTTGGTTATTCCGAGAGCAGTTGCCCTGCCGATAGATTGTGGATTCACGCATGTAGTTCTTCGTATCCCGCACAGTAGTTAAATGGGGAATAGGCACGATGGAACGAGTTACTCTCAAAGTTCAGCTGACGATGCAGGGCTTGTCAGTGGTCGCTGGCCAGGGAAGCCAGGGCAGGCTGGAAGCTAGAAGCTTTCAGGTACCGCGCTGGGCCAACAGCGACAAGCTCTCCACCGAACTCTATATGGAGGAAGTGGGACTTTCATAATGGGAGCATAGCCACTTAGAGATGGTAATAGCATGGATGCCAATGTTTTGAAAACCGCCGTCTCATCAGTTATTACTTAGCGGTCCATCAACAACGATTCCATATGAGCAGCAATCGATCGGCCTTTCTCCTTTCGTGGGGGAGTGAGAGTTTCTTCGAGATATGGCCGATGTGTGCGACTTGTCCCCTTTCTGGACTCACTCATCAGAGATAAGACATCGACGATGATGTTGACTCAATTAAGCGAGTCCAAGCAAGTCTACTTGAAATAAACTGTTCTAGTTCGATCTGCTAGTATTCTTTCCACTATAGTAGAGCCTGTCGATGGAGGAGCGTTCCACGGGATAACGCCGTCGGGCCGTTGTACTTACCATTATAGGCAAGGCTCATAGGACGATGTTTTTAAATGTGGCTGTCATTGGAACCCACCTAATAGGCAATCTTGCAAGTGATCAGTAAGCAGGCCTGGCAGGTCTTGCCATAAAACGGCGAAGTTCCATGGTCTTTTACAGAGGTATCCGATGATAAATCGAGGCCTAGACTTGTCTGGCTGTGGGATTACACCTGACATCATTCAGCTGACGTTGGAGCGTAACCAAAGATTGGATTGTGATTTCAGTAAACCCGCGGAGTACGATGCAAAGTCGATTCATGTAGATACTGAATTACCACCTGCAGTAGGAGCTTGAGTATTTACTAATTATCTGGAAAGAGATCGGACGAAATAATCGAAGTACTGTGTGGTTTTCGTTACATCTCACTGTCTTGCTTGCAGGACACCCACGAGAGGATTATCGAGCGGAGCTAGGCTGGGCTGGATCGACAGGCGGGATGCGCCACGAGGTTGACGGCCAAAGAGAATTGGGAATCCCGTCCTAATCGTGGGTAGCATGGACGTGGCTTGCCCCACCCAACCTACCTTGGTCATATCGCGGCCCACGCGGTTGACGAGCAAACTGCCACTAGAATCGTCATATAATAAACGGACATTGGACAAAAGCTCTCTATCTGCTTCTTAGCTTATGAGAGTCAGAGTCAGTTGAACAACATCCTCTCCCTCCGGGGAAATGGAAAGACACCGTCCGGCCGCTGTTTGTCTGTCATCTCTCAGACAAAGAGATCACGGCTTGTTTCAACCTGTGGTGCAGCTCGACGCCGTCAGCAGCTATCCGAGAACGGCAACCTAGTGTGTCCTGGTTGTACACGCTCTGCACCGAAAGAGCGGGAGGATCGCCCTGTAGCTTTTGGGTGTCCACAAATACCCTCCTGTGTAGGTTTCATCCTCGAGTCCCCTATGGGGAATATTGCAGAGAGACGCCGAATGCAAAAGGTTCGCCTACGCGTGTCGCCTTGCAGCACACGGCAAGCAAGGTACCAGATGCGGATGCTGGGCTACCAGCCTCCTCGACAATCCATAATAATTTACAAACGGCTACTACATTCGAGCCATTATCCTCACCTTCCTTGTTGTTAGCAACAACCTGCGAAGCAATCCTGTCAAGTTTTCTTGTGCTGCTGCATTCGATATACTGCAAGTAAGTCAAAGGTACCTAGACTACCACCCAAGTGGTCGGTAGGAGCTAGACGTTCGAGCCGTCTTTGCTTGACCGACGGCGTCCATCGGAAAGGAAGCGGCCCCGAGTCTAGACTAGTAATCAACATATCGATAATGTAGACTAGTGTGTCCTTGGGATTCTGCACTAGACTGGTGTCCTAGGCCGCCTTTGTCCTTACATAGGTATCATAGTATATGAATATGATAAGAGTTGTAGGGCGGCAAGCGGAGATAGATTCCCAGGCTGCCGGTCCATCCAGAGCAAGAATTGCCCGTGGCAGATTCGTGCTCATGGCCAAGCGGCAAGACTTGCCCAGCTCCTACCCCATTTGAAGATGCGGAGGACGGGTAGATTAAAAGTTATTGTTGGGTACGTACGTCGACGCAAGCACTCTATCGAATACCCCACCATTTCACACACACCTACTCCATGAAGCCGATAACTCCGGATTCAATATCCCAGGCTGTTGATAAGATGTCGTAATAAGAGGTAGCACTGCTGGCACACGGAAGCGGAATTGCTAAACATTATGATGTATCCCTCACAGTTGCGGAAGGTTACAAATGCAAAAACGATAGTACTGGTGTGGCAATAAGCCCTCATCAAATCAAGCCCAACGGACCGAGGCGAGAGGCGCGAGGCGCGAGGCACAACGAAAGCCAATGCTGCACGAACGCTTGTCCCTGCAGGGCAAATCTGAACTCAAAACTGGATGAGTGAAGAGAGCCATGCCTGAGGTTGTCTCTCTCTAGTCGGTCAGATGGCTGGCCGCATTACTCAAACTATCGAGTTGTAATCTGTACATATGGATGGATGGTTTCGACTTCGGTAGGCACACTGATGTAGGCATGCAGCTCAATTTGCGGGCCATGAACTTGGCAGAGTTGATACTCTGATGTTGGTCCCTCCAACGTGGTAAAGGTCGCGGGTGTCGGGTTAACTTCGCTGGGATTGGTATCCGTCCATGTGAGGGTCCTGTTGATTTCTAATAGCCTGTTAACAATTACTATGTAGCAACAGCCTTAGTTAGCAAAGTCATCTTTTCGTGGTGGGCAGTGCGTACACACGTGAGGATGAGCCACGACTCCGGTGAGAGCTGTTGAAGTTGGTTGTGGGACATGCTGTAAGGCACAGGCGTATGAGCTGGCCAATCTACTCGTTGCTTTTCGAATGCCGCTGACACGTAACGGAAATCCAGGTTCACCTACTCAGGTATTCTGATCCCGTGTAGTATCGAAGGTGGGGTGGTGGCGTGATACATAATCGATACAATACAGAATACTACACCTTGGGATGAATTTCAGGAAGGTGTTGGCGTTTTGGTGGGTTTACATACAATCTCGACCTGATATTAGACTGTCAGACTACGAAGTCTACCTTCCTAGGGATGGTTATGATCTGGAGTCTGGAGCAAGAATAATACATAAGTTCGGTAGCGCGGCATCGGGGCAGATGATTTGCACCGGTTCCTGGCTTTAGCTCAATACAGCGTAGTGTGGTCCTGCTTGGGCTGCCAAGAACGCCACTTTAGGTCTCTAGTGGCGAGTAGTGGGGTATACTAACCCCTCCATTCTTCATCATTTGATGTTCCAGTTGTCCCAAGTGGAATATTTAGGTCTGATCTAATACCTAGGGCTGCTAGGTAGGTATTACCATGCCTAGATTCGATCTCACAGTTCAAGGAATGATCCTCATCTACTCGAGATTAACGCTATTAACATGAGACAAGAGATAATCCCTCGATTGTCTATAAATATCGGTATACTTATGTAAAAATACTGACTCGCCCTTACTATATGATCCGTTGATCCGCACACATAGGGCTAATTCAGGTCTGAATCTTGCAAGGGGGGTTCTGCAGTGACAATAGATCTCATATGTATAAGACGATATGGCAACGTGCTATTGAAACAAAGCTGAGAGGGGTTGTTGCCAGATGGAAGGTCTTGAACTATTTTCCACTGTTGCTGATACACACAATGGAAGTGTGCGACTAACGTCCGTCCAATCCCTTTGGTGATCTGTCCTGGGGGATCAAACTGTATTCAAACCGTTCCTGATAACCGGGAAGGAATCCCCCATGCGCGCTAGCCGTGGGAGGCTGAGCTTGTCGACACAGGGGATATCTCCAACATCAATGAAGAACAAGACCCTTACGGGTTACGTTCCTAAGCATCTTCACCGTTCCCGTATAAGGCAGACCGCTAAATCTTATTTTAACTTTATATTGATACCCTGGAAAGCTTCGCGATGCGTCTCTAGGCAGGGAATAGCTTTTGTTTGTTCAGTAAGTGCATGATCCTCTAGAGATCGGCGATGTACAGAATCCCGAGATCGACGCCGCGATTAAACCACCGGTGCTGGAATATCCATGAACATTCTGCCTCGTCCTCTAGGCGAAACTCGGTCTTCCCCAGGTTTGCCCTTCTCGCAACTTCAACCAGCACAAACGCCAATGCAACACCGCAGGCTAAAACTCCGAGGGATCCGGATGAGCGAAGTCAAGCCAACACGCTACTGTGTCTTGAAAAGCAGAATAGCACAGTGGCCCAGGTAGAAGTAGATGAAATGTTTCGTCTCTGCAGGCCAATGAGTACACACGCAAACCTACATTGCAGATCCCTACAATGCAGAGGAGTAGAATATGTACATACCATGAGTGACAAAGCTTCCGAAGTTCCTTCCTACGATGCAATGCCAGGTAGGACCCTTTCGCTCGTCGAACTGCCAGATAAGATCAGTATGTCATCCGGTAATCCAGAAGTTCTAGGATGCTGATCCTGAACAGGTACTTACCGTCCGTTTGATATGTTGAGCGATGTCCTTCTCGATGGTATATTTGGCCATAGCCTCCTGAGCTGTGCAGTGATGTTAGAATATGTAGGCCTGTCACAACGCCATCATCACCACACATACCAACGTCGATTGCCTCCTGTTGCATATCATCTGTCTGCGACACCGTTAGATTACAGCGAGGCTACTCTCTCGGGATAATTCTGACCATATCTGCTGACTTAATCTGGGCTACAGAGGAAGATAATTCATCAGCCAACCCGACTTTCACTATTACGAAGAACTAGGAACCAGCAGACGGACCTTCCAGCTTCTCGCGGCTTGCGGCCGGGGTGGGCGATGTTGGTTCTGCCATGATCTCGATGCAACGATATCGTATTCGCGCGTAGTCGGGTCCTACTAAAGCAAGACAGTATTGTCAGTAACCATGGCATTCTATGTAGAAGGGCTGGGACAAAATAGACGAGAAAGTCGAGTAAACAAACCTGGTATAGAAGCTTGAGATGTCAGAGGCGGACAGTCGTTCGTCGATAGCGATGGGAGATGCGCGACAACTATTGTTCGCAACCGAGGCCTATGGTATCGGTTTGCAAGAAGTGAAAGATGAGGCTGTGGATGCTGCCCGATGCCGTCGCGTGTTTGCTGATTTGATGAAATGTGAGTTGCGCGGCAGGCGGTTGACCATCAGACCCTGTCATTACTTTTACAGCCTTGGGCCTTGGCTTCTAAGGGTGCACGGACCATACGTAGTCTACGCATATGCTTACACACACCCGTGGACAGCACAGAGGTGCCGAACATCAGAGCTGAGAGGGCTGGAGTACGTACCTTGCACTAGCGGCACCTGTGTGGGTGGCATGTGCACATTGGAACCTAAAATAATTGAGCATTGACCACTTGAGGGTGGGACAAAGACATTCACTCCCACGTGATGATAAGAGCCTGTTCCGATAACACTGCGATAGTAAACTTTTTTTTTGTGTACATTATCAACCTGCCAGTCTCAAGCACATGCTCAACTTTGATGATGAGTCTTCTCAGCCATTGATATCTCCCACACCTGGTTCTTCCATCTGGCACAGATTCTGAGTTACTCACGATCACGAAGTTTACCATGGATTCGTCTCGAATCTTTGTGAAAGGTCTGCCACCAAACCTCAATGAGGCCGACCTGCGAAAGCACTTTGCATCCAGGGGCCATATCACGGATATTAAGCTGATACCCCACCGCAAGATTGGATATGTCGGCTACAAGAGCCCACAGGAGGCTGCGAGCGCGGTCAAATACTTCAATCGCTCTTTCATACGGATGTCCAAGATAGCCGTTGAGTTGGCGAAGCCTGTAGGTGGCTCTATATACACTATCTTCCCACCTTTGCTTATGGTTCTGTGCAGGTAGCAGATCCTTCCCTAGCCGAGCTGAAGGCAGTCAGAAATGGACGACCGTTCTCTGGCGCTTCTGGCGTTGCAAGCTCACCTATCGAACAATCTTCAACACCCGAAGCGAAAACCGAAAACTCGAAGAAGAGGAAGCGGGGGGAACTGGATGAATCCGATCCCAAACTGCGAGAATTCCTAGGCGTCATGCAGCCAGCCAAGAACTCGGTCAACACGATACATGGTATTGCGGTAGAAGCCACAGAAGAACCCCCTACGAAGATTGCAGCAGTTGCTGTCGATGGAGAGTCTGATGACGAGTATGAAAATGTACCAACACGGCGGAAGAACGCCCAGCCCGTAGAAAGAAGACTGCCGGCTGCACCGCGAGATGATCCGGCAACAAGTCATCATAAGGAGGAAGACAGTGCTATGGATCATGAACCTCCGGAACAAGCATTGCCAAACACTGAATCTACGGGGCCTGCAATACCTGATAACACGGCTACTACCGATGACGACTGGCTACGGTCACGGACGAATAGGCTTCTTGATCTGGTCGATGATGATGATGTGGTTCCAACAGTCGTACCACCTAGACACTCGCCCATTCCCATGGCTTCTGGTAACCAAGATGAGCCTGAGGCTGTTGATGCGACCATTGAAGAAGAAGAGAAGGATGCAGACAACCAGAATGAACTGTCAGATGGGGGTGAGCCCAACACTGAAACCCATGACGACATTCTCGAATCAATTCGCAAGACATCAAGATTATTCGTACGCAACCTGCCATATTCTGCCACAGGAGACGATATAAAATCATATTTCGAACAATATGGAAGCGTCGAAGAGGTAAGATAAATCTTTAATTTTATTTTACTATTTGGATGTTTCTATGATGAACCCCAGATAGGGACAGCTGATACTATAGTATTTGATGCGAACCCTGGGCCAGTATTTTAGTAGATGCTTGGTGTCTGAGAACCATATCCCTTATTCACTAGTTACTGCATTTTACCTGTTATTCATTCCTGCTAATCAGGGATTAGGTACATGTTCCAACGGACAGTTCCAGCAATAATCGTGGAATGGGTTTTGTTTTGTTTGCGAGTCCAGACGATGCGGTTAATGCATTCCAGGCAGACCACTCTTCTTTCCAGGGCAGAATATTACATGTTCTACCGGCATCAGCAAAACGCGACCATAACCTAGACGAGTTTGCACTGTCCAAACTACCCTTGAAGCAACAAAACTTAATCAAAAAGAGAGCCAAAGCAGCCGTATCGCGATTTAACTGGAATTCGCTTTATATGAACCAAGATGCGGTAAACACGTCAGTTGCCGACCGCTTAGGAATCTCGAAATCTGAACTGCTTGATCCTACCAGCTCAGATGCGGCTGTTAAACAGGCGATTGCGGAGACTTCTACAATCCAGGATACGAAGGCGTATTTTATAGCCAACGGTGTTGATTTGAACGCTTTCAAGTCAGGAGTAAGGGGGGACACAGCGATCTTAGTAAAGAATTTCGCTTATGGCACTACGATTGAAGAACTAAGAAGTCTTTTTGAGGAGCATGGCCAAGTCTTAAAAGTACTTATGCCGCCTACAGGCACTATAGCAATTGTGCAGTTTGCCCAAGCTTCTCATGCCAAGACGGCTTTTACGAAGTTGGCATATCGTCGCTTCAAGGATTCTATATTGTTCCTCGAGAAAGCGCCGAAGAATCTATTCGTTGCCCAGGAACTGCAGAACCAAGCGACTAACACCGTCAAGAAGCCCGTGAATGTGCAGAAAGTATCCGCATCAGACCTCTTGGATAGCCAGCAAGATCCTTCAGAGTCAGCACAAGCAAGCTCGCTGTTTGTGAAGAACCTGCATTGGGATACTACCACGGCCGAGCTCGCGAATGAATTTCAACAGCTTGAAGGATTTAGATCAGCTCAAGTGAAGACGAAGAAAGACCCCAAGAAGCCTGGGCAAGTCCTCAGTATGGGATTTGGATTCGTCTCTTTCTCGAGAGAGGAATATGCCGAGGCGGCTCTGAAGGTGATGGATGGCCACGTTCTGAGGTCACACACACTTCAGGTCAGAGCCTCACACCGGGGACAGGATGCAGCCGAAGCACGCCGGCAAGAAGACAATGCGAAAAGGGGTGCAGGGCAGAGGACAAAGATTATCATTAAGAACATCCCCTTCCAGGTCACCAAGAAGGATATACGAACATTACTGGGCACATATGGCCAACTTAAATCAGTTCGCATACCCCAGAAGTTCAACAACACCAGCAAAGGATTTGCATTCGCGGAGTTCGTGTCGCCGAGGGAGGCAGAGTCGGCTCTGCAGGCTCTGCAGGACACGCACTTATTAGGACGCAGGCTCATCCTGCAATACGCAGAAGCTGAGGCGATTGATCCGGAAGAGGAAATCGCAAAAATGCAGAAGAAAGTTGGCGGGCAGGTCAACAAGGTTGCCCTGCAGAAACTCACAGGGGGTGGCCGCAAAAAGGTCACTCTGGGCGGTGGTGGTGAGGAGGAAGAGGAGGGAGAGAATTGAGGTACAATTGACTCCGTAAATGTGTCTATACTACTCTTACGTGCCTGTGTGCCTAATTATGCCACTTAAAGTGGCTCTGGCCATGCCCGGTTGGGAAGCAGGGGCCACGGTTCATTGAGCGCCCATCCCTTGTAAGGAGCCTCGCCATTGTCGAATCGAGGGCCACCTTTCAAATCCAGGAGTCTGGAACTGACTGCAGGAGCTTGCAGGATACATTTTGGCCCCTCCTAGTGACTTTCGCAACCCCTCTCTGCTTGAATCTCTACCTAGGTACAAGTTCCTAGACCCGAAGGTCTTGTATGGGTACATTAATCAAAGTAGCATTCCCAACCCGGCTCTCGTGAACTCCCATTATCGCCGGCCCGAGACGCTCAGGAAGCATCGCAATAATAGCAAATTGAACATTCCGCGGTAGGTCTATTGTTGTTTCTCGTTACTATCTTCATCCTAGTCTCCTTGCGTGCCAGCTGCACATTGCATATTCGGCAGCGATACCTATAACGTCCCGCACATCTCGATGGTGGCGTTTGTACTATTCGGAGCCTTTTCTTCAAGGCGCCCTTGACAGCCTCCTAGTGGGGGTTCTAGGGTGCAGGTGTTTGTTAGTAGTCAATTATTGCTATTTTCTAGATCCTACGAGGATCTTGAGCAACAGCAGGCAGGTAAGGTGATCTTATAAGATATGTGATCTTCTGCTTCCATACCAGCAGCTCTGTCCGGGAAACCATCTCCAAGCATATCTTCACATATCTTAATGGGCATTTCTTTGCCACTGTCATTCCTTTCTACATATCTTATTCTGCTCCCCAGCGTTCCTTGGGCTCTTTCCAGGCATTCGCCAGAATTCTCGATCTTTTCATGAAGCATTCTTATCGTCCTGCCCGGTTCTGGTGATTCTTGTGTCTGTCCAATGGAGCATCCACGACCTGTGTTGCCATCTCAGAGGTTCTCTCCTACGTCTGACTACACCTACGAGACGGATGATGAGATATTACCAATGACACGACAGCCTCTGGGAGAATCGACTGGCAACGTCCAAGCACATAGTCTTGCCGCTCTGGCATTGTGCAATCACAGCTTATCACCGCCTATACACCCTATCCCAACACCACCTATAGTCCCTACACAGGCTTTGACCTCAAGCTATGGGACTAGCCTTCGGAGTGGACGTTCCTTACAACGAGATGTATCATTACGAGAGTCACCGATGGGTTATCCAAGGGGGAACAAGAACCCCATCTATGCGTACAAGCACTTTGCTGAATATCGTAATAAGGTGATGCAAAAGGAGTTAGAGAAGGAACAACCAATATGGCCTCTTTGGTTAGAGGACGCCTTTCTCGATGGTGAGCAACAATATCCACTCGAAACCAGCCCTCGTAGAGCCATCGTTTGTGCTAACTTGATTGAAAGCTCTTCTATTAATTCCCCAGATGGGCAGGAAAAAGTTCAGCTCAAAGACTATTCTGTACGGCCGAAATATGCTTATTACAGAATATCTCTGGATATACCATTGGTTAATCCACCCTCCCCAAAATGGTGATCGTATTCCAGACAGGAAGCAGAGAGAGAAGGGACCCAACAGACCAGCCCACCCTATGTATAGGACTAGGAAGCAAGTATCAAGCCATATCCAGGTTCTTAAGGGTTTCTTCTCAACGCTGGTAACTTGTGAGTAACTCTTCAAATGCCACAGTATAGAGTTGAAAGCTAATCGATTACTTTGTTAAGTCCATTTCATCTTCCCAAGCAAGAAAGATGGCAGGGATGATGACAAGAAAGTTATAAAGGAGGACGAGGACACCGAATCCTTCAAGAACAACCGGGTCCTTATCTCGATAGCCGATGGCCGACTCCCTGACGAGCGGCCAAATTACGAATATTTCGCACGGCTCTTGAATGCAGACAACGACGTATTTCTCCGGCCGAAGCAATGCTGGATATTCGTTTCGTCGTCTCAAGTTAGCCTAAAAGAGAAGCACATAACGACAGAAGATGGCACCACGAAGAAACAAGTTACAGGGTGCACACCTAGTGGACAGTGGCTTGGAGAGTCCGATTATCCTCACCTTAAACTTAATGACGGCAAGGACTATAAAGACCTACCGCGAACCGGAGATCGTCCAACTGTCCTTTTGCATGAGTACACGAGGGCACTATCACAAAAGGAATCATCCTCCATCAAGGATATCTCCAATAGATGGGATGTCCAATTCCCAGAACTCAAAGAGAAGCTCATGACGGCGCTGGATGACACACACCCATCAGATGAGCGAACGTCGCGGTGTGTAGTAGGGCCCTGCGATACTTTTCATTTCGAAGTCGTGCTAGATCTGCATGCCACCTCGAAATTCCCAGATGGCTCGGAGCTCAACGGCATGGTCCAGCTCTCCATCAACCGACCCGAACTCCGCAATCACAGCTGGAGATCCGTCACCTCGGTCGTGAAACCCAACGAGCTCCACATTTCAGGTTCGAAAGAGGAGTTTTGGAACCGGAGCGACCTGGCACATCGCGGTGGGTGCCATGGTAGGACACCGTGCGACTGCACCGGCCCTGGCAATAGCGATACCATCGCTGTCCCATTCCCAGCGGCTAGTTGGGCTAACACTTTCATCAAGCTAGCACCGTACGTGACAGCAGAGCGTGAGCGGAGAGAGCAAAAGGAACGTGAGATGGGTTCTCGGGATACACACTCGTCGCGTTCACGTGTCAAAAAGGAGGAGGACGACGGCTCAAGGTATAAGTCGAACAGTGATAAGATGCCGAGTCCCAAAGACCTACTAGACCAAGTCGCGATGTACCAGGAAGTATGGTCCGCGGCCCACGACGGGAGCGGCGGCGCCACAAAGCGCCACTGGGTACGACGGGCTGTCATAATGTGGACATTCGCACCTGTGCACGAGCACACGGACGAGAAGCGCAAAACCGTCACGGTCCCTGCAGGCGCCAACTGGAGGTTCCTCACCAAATTCGACCCCACGTCGCAGTACCACCAACAGCACGCCTACCTCAGCGGCTCGCCCACCGTCTCCCGCGACAGCGTCATGTCGCCCAACCCGGGCTACCAGCACCACCTCAGCGCGGCGATGCACGAGAACTTCAGCGCCGCCTACGACGCCGCGCCAAACAACATGCAGCAGCAGCACGCGCAGCACCTCGCGGGGCTCAACCTCATGGACCCGGGCTTCGCCTCCAACAGCGGGCTCGCGACGCCGCCGCCCACCGCGACGCTGCAGAGCAGCGGCTACGCGCACAGCTTCGACGGCACCACCATCGGCAGCACCGACTCGCTGCACCACCACCTGAGCTTCATGTCGGACGGCACGAGCGGGACCGCCACCACCACCACTGAGGCCTCCGGTCCCGCCCTCGTCGGCGGCGACCAGGACCTCAGCTCCTTCGGCTTCGAGGACCTGCGCGCGCCCCACTGTGACCCGGCCGCCTCCGCCAAGATGTACGGGCTGCCGGACGCCCTGCACCACCCCGGCGACCTCAACCAGCAGCTCGTCGACGCCCCCTGGGCTACGGGGTACGTGGATGCGTCGCAGCACGGCGTCAGCTGGGCGGATACCGGCGCCCTGACGAGCACGACGGCCGGCACCACGGAGCCCACGTGGGTCACTGCCGCCGAAGCCCGCGGCAGCCTCAGCGGCGCCAGCGGCTCGGCGCACTGGACGCCCGAGGACGGCGAGGCGTCGCTGTGGTCTGCGTCGACGCCAAGCCGGACGCGGCAGACGTCACTCGACCAATCCCACCTGGCCTCGCAACCGCAATTCCACCCACAGGCGCAGCAGCAGCAACCCGGCGAGCAGCAGATGGCAGCGGACGCGTGGTGGCAGCAGCAAGCGCGGGGGTGGGACGACGGCAGCGGCGCGGACGACGCCTCCGCGCCGCAGGACTTCTCGTCCCTGGGCCTGGACATGGGAAGCGGCACGGGGCTGACGCCGCTGCGGACCGCGGTGCAGGGGGGCACGGGAACGCTGGGCCGCAAGCGCGCGCGCGCCGACAGCGTCGATGCCGAGACCGCGTTCCCGCTGCACTCGATGCGGAAGCTGACGCACCACGCCACCGCGGGGCTGCATCACCATCATCATCATCAGCAGCAGCAGCAGCAGCTTCTCGGCAACCATAACGCGCCTACGGCGATCATGGAGGATGGGCAGCCTTTCATGTGAGAGGCAGGCAGGCAAAAAGGGGAAGACGAAAAAAAAACCAAAAGAGCTCAAAATAAAATAAAATGAGGGTTGGCGATGTATTATTACGGGATGGCTTAAAACGTTCAGGTCTACGATACCAGCTGGTTTTGCCTGGTGTTCGATGAGGGTTTATATGAAACTTGTATTATTTTCTGGCTAGCATTGGGAGGAAGACGCATCACGGGTTCAGTGTCTTCTTCTAATGGGCTTCACGCAAGCTTAGACTTGTATTATTGTATGTGGACACGATCGGTCATAGGTACATTTATCACTGTTGTTTGGGATGGGGATGGGGATGGATGGGAGCATTGGCGGTAATGGTAATGGTGGATTTCTCGACGCCAGACAGGAGATGAGATAGATTCTTCGTCTTCGTTGACATCGTCATATCTATCATATCATTCATAATACCAGAACCTGCCGGTCTATACTACTACTGCTGCTGCTGCTTCGCCTGCATGCATCTCCTTGCTTAATAAAGATACGCCTCTTGGCATCACTTACATCGGAGCCGTTTTCTGTCTACTTAGTCTGTTGTTACTCTACCTTCGGCACGTGTATTCCGCTTTCGTCTTGAATTCGTGTGGAGGCAAACAGCTAGTCCCTGTTTGCCCCCTCGATACGGTCGCCGCTATCAAGCGAGATCGGAGCTATTCTTGTAGGTACTGCACGACGCACGGCAGTGATCGGACAAGCAAGATGCCTGACCGGGGAAACCCGCCTGCCCGAGATGTGGGAAGCGGATATGTATGCAAGTGCCTGGATTGGGCTTCCTCGAAATACCTGTCTATCAGACAAGTTAGGCAAAGCGAATACCAACAGCAACAGCACTGTTGGAAATCAACCCTAACTCACGTCGTTAGCGCAGCAACATTCTCTCTGTCTACCTTGAACCGTGAAATTGTTCCCCAGAGTTTCTGATTAAACGGCGGTCTGTTACCTGCACTCAACACTATACTATGGGACAAACCTCGAAGCCATCCTTACTTCATAGCAACGTCAAGCAACGTCACCTTCTCTAAGCCCACGTGATGTGATATGTACGACGATGCAATCAAGGCCGAACAGAAGTCCTGTACAACGACAATGAGGCATTCCACGGGGCCACACGGCGTGCCGTCGACCCCTTGCGTTCTGATCACAACGCCATTGTGTCAACCCTTTTGGTCTAAGTTTGGAGGGCGTGTTCCACGAGATACACGAGGAATGGCTAGGGAGATCATTGAGATGTCATCGATTAAGCTCAGCCAGTCGGCTCGAAGTGAACGCTCATATTTGATATATCACTCGATTCCTGCGCCGGCAGCGGCGGCGGGCGGCGGATCAGAACCAGTCGATTTATAAACGACCGACCGAAATAGTAAGAGTGGTGGGTGTGTGGGGGAAAGCGAGATCTCGCGTTTCACAAAGGTGTGCTTGACAGGGGAACGTCGTGAGGTCTTGGCAATCTATAAACTCACATCAACTCAAACTCTTCGCCCTGCGATGCAACCGCGCGGATCGACGGTATGGGTCTATCCAGCGGCAGGGATGATTACGCAGGGAACGCTGGTGTTGACAAGGACAGCCTAGACGGCCTGTCTTCTTAGCGGGATGGGGTAGAGAGCGATCACCGGCGATCACGGGTGATTACATATGAAACCGTGGAGGTTTGACGCCGGGGAACGTATGCATACATAGTAGATATCTTAAAAAGGAGCGTCGAGTTCGGTTTTCCAGCGCATAGCTTCCCATTTCTGGATTTTCCCGAACCTAGACAAGCTTTTCAGTCGATAAAAAGGGTTGGTCCCGGAGTGCCTAATATACTATAGCAGAAGGACACGAAATCGCCTCGTCTCGTATTCGAAGACAGTGCGGTGAGGATAATATCCTTGATACAGGCGATCGTGCCGGATGTGACTAGTTCAGTCGAGCCGAACCGCCGGGACGGCAAAGTTCATCAGAACTTAAAGTGCTTGCATCAATTGACAAGCAAGTAGAGTATTAGACGAGATGACACCCCTTGCCAAGGACGTCGTCTTATCTACAACCCCGAAAGTACCCTCGGTCTGCCTACTAGTACTGCTCGCGACGACGCGGCTTACCAGCAATGGCCGGACCCTTGATCCCGGGACCGGCAGAGAGACCATGTACTTTGCAGTCTGTTGCTCTCCTGTGCATAGTAGACGGACTATGGTCTTACGTACTCACCCCTGGTCGCGATAGTGAAATATATGCACTCAGACTTTAGACTGTTGCACCAAACCGTTGTGTGTTGCTAAAAACCCCGATGTCATGATTATTTTGTGCTAGAGCTTCGAGGTTTCACAGCACAGCGCTTATCACAGGAAAATTACCGCAGTAGCCAGGGCCAAGGAAATTATTATGCGAAGTAGTTATGAATGCGAAGAAGTTATGAAAAGACGGAAATAGAGGGGATCTCAAATACTTGAAGGTTGTTGCCAAGACGGCGGCAAATGAGCCAACCAAGTTGACGATATTTCGAGAGTGATGCGACAGCTGTTGCAACTTATAGCCACGGCCATTTCGTGTAGCTATTTGGAGTTTTGGTATCATGTGATCCAAGGACAGCATTCACAAGCAACAGATGCGAAGATGAAGCAGGCCGTACGCGTGGTCCCGACCGGCGTTGGTGGAAAAATTGTAGCCTCTCGATGTAGTAGACAGTGGTGTTCTGAGAAGAACTCCGTCTATGAACTGGGATATGCGTAGCGATTGACTGGTTGAGATGCAAAGAATCAACGAGTTCAGATGATGTGGAGGGGTGGGTCTATGCTCCTTGTTACAGATTAGGCAATTTTTCGATCTGGCCCTGAAGTCACTTTTACCAGGTGTGGCAGGCGAAAAGATACTTTGCCCGTTCCCTGCCGCAAATCCTCGCTAAAACTTGGCCAACCGTTTTGTGTTTTATCCCCTTGGTCCCCCTACAGCTCCGTGCGCTAAACGCGTGCTCTAGTGGGGCTTACGGGGCTCGAAGAAGAAACAAAGAAGGTTGATTTTAGCCTCACACTGCCTCCCCCGCCATATCTCACATCCCATGATTCCCATCAGCGCATCAGCGTATACAATATCATTGTACGTCCAAACGACTGGTCCGCATGAATTGTCGCGTCAAACGGTTGTAGTAGAATACCAGAGTCACTCTCGACCTGTCATGCACCTCATAATTCCTAATGTTCCGGCAGACCTGGACCGTCTCTGCTCCACGTTGCTTAATAAGATGCCTGTGCATCTATCTACACGTACATACGTAGCGCCTCAAGCAAGATATGACTCCAAACCATGGCCAGGGCCAAGTTCATAATCCATGCATCTCTAACATACCATACCAATGGAGCCTGTTTGGAATCTATTTTCCCTTGTTCTCCTGACCTGCCTGTGTATTTATCTCTCGATCAGTCAAATTTTCATGATTTTCCATGTTTTAAGTCCAGCTTGAAGGATCCGCTGTGAAGTCCATACTTCCTTGTTCCTTCGAAGTGATTCGAGTAGACCAGATTATATACAAGACTCGGATGTGTGTGGGCGTGTAGGCCCAGCCGCGCAGGAGTCAGCCACAAGAGGCCAAAAGTCGGACAAATACCTCACCAGCCTTGTTTGCCGTCTGCCCATATCGACCGATGAACAGACTGACAAAGTGACCACCCTCGCAATAAAGGACTAGAACTGCGTTTTCTTTGTTCTTCCCGATATCCCTGCGTCGCTTTCCTCGTACCTAGGTTCTGGTTCACCTCGTCGTCACCCGACTCTCTCACCTACTCACCTCCGCTTTGTCACTACTACACCCAGGTAAACAACAATCTTGACTATCGCTTTGTCTATTGTTTGACAACGAGGTTATTGTTTGTCACCTTCAACATGCGAGCCTAGGCCGTGACAAAGCATTCACTCACTCTATTTCTATTCGTGACTCAGCCAGCCTGACTTTATACCTTCCCTTTTCTGCCCGATTCACTAAATTTTATTTCGATTCTTTTCTGCATACTTTTTGCTTCTTCGCGAACGGACGATATTACTTCCAGGCGAAACCAACATCATCTTCCTCGCGCATCACTCTTGATTCCTCAGCTCAGGAAGCTTATCTCTACATTTCCCTCCTTACAACACGCATTTCTTCCGGTCTTTGCTCGTCTCGCAGGCGAGACCCCAAGACACTTCGCACCAGTCAACTTCAAGTTGTCTCACCACCAAACCCCACAAGTCTTTTTGATACTATCCAAAATGGTCTTCAAGACAGTCACACAAGCCATCGCCCTTCTTGCGGCATCGCAGGCAGTCAACGCCCACTCTTGGGTGGAGTCTGTACGCCGGATCGACTCAAGCGGCGCCTTTACACCAGATCTCGGTTACCCAATCGGATATGAAGCCCGAACTCCGAGTTTTAGCGACGACGTAGCCCAGACCAAGATGCTGAAGGCGGACCTTGACAGGAACGCAGCTCTCTGCAAGCCCAAAGCCAATGCCTACACCGGCAATATCACCCGCCTCTCGGCTGCACCTGGGGACAACGTGGCACTGCTCTACCAAGAGAACGGCCATGTGACTCAACCATACTTGACTAAACGGCCCTACCGAGGTGGGAACGTCTATGTCTATGGAACACTCCAGCACGAAGACTCGGACGGTATCAACGATGTGTTGAACTCCTGGACTGCAGATGGCAAGGGAGGAAACGGTAAAGGCAAACTCCTCGCTACGCACTTCTTCGACGACGGCCAATGTTACCAGGATAACGAGGCCAACCCGATCTGGAAGGAACGCAATGCGCAGCATGGTGTTAAGGCACTTTGGTGTCAATCCGACTTTCAGCTTCCTCAGGATTTGCCAACTACTGGTACCTACACCATCATGTGGGTCTGGGACTGGCCATTGGTCGTCACTGACACGGAGAACACCCCTGAGGTATACACATCGTGTGCTGAGATCCAGCTGGGTCCTGCCAAGTCAGACACCGGATCCCAGGTGAAGTTCGCCAAGAATATCCCAGCTGACCAAGCTGCCATTTCATCTCAACTCGCGATGCTCATCGAGGCTACCAGCCTTGGTGTTGGTACCAACAAGCCTGCAGCCCCAACCAACCAACCAGCAGCTGACCAGTCATCTGAACCAAGCGCAACATCTGCCCAGGCAACAACTGCGACCAGTGCTCCTGCAAGTTCGACTGCAGCACAGGGGGGAGGCAATGGTTCCATTAAGACCGTCACCGTTACCGCTTCACCTACAACTGTCACGAACTTCCAGACAATTACTGTTGCTGCTGGAGATGGAAATGCTGCGCAGTCCGGGACGCCAGCAACCAGCGATGCATCAGCTCCACCATCCCAACCCACCTCTATGGTGCCAGTTACTACCGTCAGCCACTTCCTTAGGGCAAGATCTACGGGACAGGCTCGACGCGAGGCTGGCTTCCAGGAGTGAATGGCCTAAATTTCCTTCATTGTCCACCTGCACATGTTGTTGACAACATGCACATAACTTCTTCTCTTTGTTCATACACTAGGGTCTCACGGTACATATCATGGTGTTAACGACGCCACAGGCACATAGGCTTATGAGAGCATGACAAGGAAAGGAGAATGACCAAGGCACATATTGCATTTCTATAAGGGAACGGATCGGACATATGGACGGCGTCATCACTCTGGCATAGGCAAACACGGAAAAGATACCCCAGGGAACGTCATTTTTCTCTTGCTTTTTCTACAGGAAACACATTTGAGGAGTTACGTCAAGGGTTAAGGAAAAGGGGCCTCATTTTCCGGTGTTGCATATGGATTCCGTACATTTTGTACATACACAGCACCACCCAAAGAGCTACTGGTAGACTCCTAGGCAGGTCAAATTGACTCATACTTCAGTCTGATTCTTCATTTGTAACTTTGTGAAACTCATGACATTTGTGACACCTTATGATTCTTCTTTGTGAAACTCTAACCGTCATCTAGAGTAACCAGATTTCAATAAACGATACACATATTCCGTACTGGCTGACTGTCAGAAAAATTCCTGGTGATATATGAAGTAGTAATCAACATGTAACCAAAGTTGACAAAGGCATTCAAAAACTGCACGTAGATGTGCATCCCCAAGTCTAGAAAGCAGCCTTATTTAATAGATACCACACTTAGTACATGCGATCTAGGAACCAACTCAACAATACCATATCAAAGTCCAGATTCCTTTGTGATTGATCACTTCAACCTGTCGGCAGCTGAATGCAGCCTTATGCATGCATGCATAATTTGCCTAGCGAAGTTCCACAGGCGATGAACCAATCAGATTGAACAATTCAATAGCGCAGACTTCCTGATTTGGAAACCATCCGGCAGCTAGCCTGCATAACGGGTTAGGGTTACGTAGAATCGCAGATTATTCAAATGCTCTGTCTTATAAAGAAATATATCCTCGCAGCTAGAATGTGGTCACCAGTGCCATTTGTTTAACTTCCGAATATGCCTACCTACCATCTATATTCTATCCCGATGCCAGGTTGTATGTAATATCTACCTACCTCACCCGCGACTATTGCAGTCTCACACCTGGCTGCGTTGCAAGGGCCTGATTAGTACGAAAGAGATCTCAGAAAGCAACTTCACGACGAAGACATTCAAAATATACTCAGACACCAAGAGAATTCTGCATCCTGGAAATAGTTTCAATTGTGTTTCAATTATCGCAACTAGTTATTGTCCAGTGGGCCACGAAAGAGGCCAGGTGCAAGCAAATGTCAGAGGAAGGTGTATGAATTAAGAATCATGGCCATGGATGGAAATATCAAAAATCGTGATATCATGAGAGAAAGAGCTAAAGGTTACGAATGGGATAGCTTAAGAGAATTCAGTCTCAGAGTGCGAGGTTCTGTTGAGAGCTCCTGGGATTCTATAGGTCACTGATCCGAATACTATCATTGGATTGATTGACAATTTCTGACCTGTGCAAAAGAGTACTCCAGACTTAAGTGAATGCAACAACATTACATACTTGAGGAGGGCATTTCTCCAAATGGCCTTTCTGTGAACGGCAGAGTAGGTATGAGAAGGATCGAGAGGGATAGGTGAGAGTCGCGCCCCTAGTCGATTGCGCGCTTCAATGACTTTCAAACCCGGCGATCAATTGCACCTCCAAGACAAGACACTTTCGAGGAAGAGAAGGCGTCAAGACTCTAGATTATAACCATCACCAATTATGCTCTTATGTCAAGTTCGAGTCGTCATGCGCGGCGAGGTGATTTTACACGGGCGCTTCTTCCTCTGGATTCTAGCCGTGGAGGTTAAAGGGGAGAATGCCGTAACTAGTATGTTGCGTGTGTTCGGCCCGCGGATGAGCGATGTAGAGCGCATGCATAAGCATTGCGATGAGTTCAATAATTTCAGAGGATCATCCTTCTCTTCCTCCGTGGCAATGGTAGCACTTGTATGAGTATAACTTCAGTAAGTCTTTTCGAGTTCTCGGATAGAGATGTCAATGCGATAGCCTACCACAGTAGGAACTCTAACAAACTGGGGGCGTCCCATTTTGTTAAATGTTCCAGGGCCGACAGAGATTAGTGCTCAGGAGCGAGGTGCAAGTGTTCACAATGTTCTGGGAGCGTGCTGGGGGTAAGATGCAACTCCCTATTCCCAAATATGGTAGATACATGTACTCTCATGATTAGAAGAACCTACCTATCAGTCCTGCTCCTACCTGGTTAATATGAGTAAGTAACCCTTATTACCATCACCCACCCTATGTTCTACCAAGGATAGAAGTAGCTTGATGGTGGCCCTGCCAGATGCATATCGAGTAACTTCACTTTCCGATTTCCACGTATTCAAACCTCATATACAGATAGAGAAGCCATTGCGAGCGACATGTAGACAGGCAGTATGTAGTTGCCCAAGAAAGGAGCTTAGATGACGTAATCGTACACTTGATAGTAGTTGGCATGTAGTAATCGTGTTTGGTACCTGATGGATGACATAAACTACCCTCCTTAGAGCGAGCGCATGTGGAAATTGGCCCCAACCCAAGGTCATGTTGAGCTAGAGAGCGCTGTGGTAGTCCACCATCAGTCATTGCTTCTCGAAATCTTTGAGCTTCGCCATGTGTTATACAACCTCGTATCAATTAACCCGAGATTCAAGATTCCTCAATCAGCCTTGGTTCTCGTACTTTGGATATTCTGTTGCCCTTATTTAGTCGCAGGTACACTAATATTGCTTTCCCTCCTGAACCTAGGAACCCCGCCTTCAACATCCAAGTAATCTGACAGCCTTCTAGTCATTTTTCTTGCTATTCCACCTTAATCACACTCGCTATATTGCTTCAGACTGTCATTATATTAGCCATCGGAGACTTTACAATGTCACTGACAGAAGGCAAAAAACCTAGCTTTCATCAAAGCATGGGAACTGAATCTTCTGTCATCCAGAGCAGTCTGCCTTTACTTGCTTCTGAGAGGCCTAGTCCATCGCTTGAATCCGCCTCCAGCAGCTCGTCACTCATCTATGTCACTAGCCACAGCGATCCACCTTTACCTGAACTCCAAGACAGAAAGTTGCCTTCACCTGCGGCCGACAAAAGCAATCCGCCTGTGCCTACGGATGACGACAGCGATCTATCTTTACCGGAAATTGGAAACAGAAATCCACCCCTACCTGTAGCCGACAACAACCATCCGCCTGGACTCTTGCATCATAGCCATGATCTACGCCCACCTGAACCCAAACACATAGATCCACCTTTGCATGCGACCGATAACAGCAATCAGCCTTTGCCTGAGGCCAACAAGAGCAGCTCACATAGGCTTATCAGTTACAAAAGCACTCCATTAGAACTTCCAAAACCCCAGGATGTTCTTAAACATGAGTTGGATAGTGGCAGCAGATATCATGGCCGAATGTGGGATGTAGACTTCACACTCTTGTAAGCGGAATTGGGCGTGATAGGTTATCCTTTCTTATAATCTACAAGAACCTCTCCTTCAAAGGGTGTCCAAGAATGAGCAATTCCTAACAGCGCCCTGGAGCTCTCCGTTTCTGCTCGAGATATTTATATGGGGAGATTGCTGACTCCTAGTCTTACAGCGGTCTCGAAACAAATTTCCAGCACAAGTATCACGAGTCAAGTAATATCCAATCATTGGATACGCTATTTCAAGTAGCTGGGCTCCAGCCCCCTTCAGAGGACGCATGGCGATTGCGAAATTTTACATACCAGGGTACAGAAAACGCCGCGTATATCTCTAAATCAGCACCTGGGTCCGGATCAACTGTTGTCCACTTGATGAACATCCCTAATACCATGGCGGCACTAGGGTGCATGGGTCCAGAAATGATACTCGTGAGTAACACCCACAGTCATTTATTACCGGTTGTCATCTTTCAGGAGCAATGGCTCCCTGGTGGGATATATTCAGCGGCCAACCCAGGAGCTTCTGACCCCCTATACCTCCCCAAACTATCTATAACGAATTGATACTAACTCCTGATGCTGTAGTCTAATTACGTAAGAGCGGGCGGTATCCCCGCTACATTGAGATATATCGCCTGTACCGAAAAGCTCATAGATGACAAGACCTACAGAGCTGTTGAGAAAACATTCTATCACTTGGGAGTAGCATGCTGCTTTGCTACTGGTGGCATGATCCGGGTTGCAAACCCTCAGACCAGAGGGAGAAGAAAAAAGTTTTGGGAAGCCCGTATGGACGCCAATAAGCCTTTGCCCATAGTGGTCGAAGCTCCAATCTTTCAAAATTTCATGGAGGACAACACTTTTGCGGGAATGGTCCAGATGATGCTATGTCTATACGGGAGAGACCTCCGTGCTGAAATGATCGATATGTGTTACGCCAAAACGGTTTGGAATCCGCATCACCCGGGCCGACCAGACATATACATGATGATTAAGCTTTGTTGATCGAGTCGAGTGAAGGATATTGTTTGGGTATTGGTACGGTATTTGATTTTACCTGGCTGGGATATGAAGGCGCTGTGTCCTAAGGGTTTGTTGTCTTGCTGATGCTCGCAGCGTTTTGTATCATTGATTTAGATACCAAACATTAATTCTCTTAAGCGGTTCCTTAATGTATATAGAATCTAATTAACTTAATATTAATATTAATGCAAGATGGACGGAGTGAGATGTGATATACTCGAATTGGCCTGGAAAAAAAAAACGCGTGGCTGATTTTGCAGTGTAGCACAAGGTTTTTATATTCGAACACTCCCTCACGTCTTTTCCACGCTCGCAATAACTGCTGCTTCATGGACAACCAAGGCGATCCTTTTCACCCAAATATTTGCTTCTCCGATGCATCCTTGCTCCACGCTTTCCACAATACCGGGGAATACTACACCATCGTATCCATACCAGAGGCCTGGAGCAAACACACAATGCCTATACCAAGGTCTTCCAGGTAGACCTCGATGTTCTCTTAGTAGGAATGCGCGCTCTAGTCGTATATATCTTTCATTAACGTCTACGAGTTTGTTTCGACTGCGTTGTTCATACATTTCCAACGCCTTCCGGTCTAGCGAAGCTGCTGCCGCGGCGAAGTGCGAAATTGATATCTGAAGCGGTCCGAGATCAAGCCCGTCCGTTTCTGTGTCTCGGAGCTCTTGCAAATGTTTCCCCAAAGCCTCCGCGTAGTCCATAGCCTTGAATGGTAACAAGGACGGCCCGGCAAGTCGTACTGCAAGCACTCCCCACAGCCGAGCCATAGCAAGGTGCTTTTTGAATCCCGGGTCACCGAACGTTTCTAGCCAGTAATAGCTATCGTAGTTAGAATGGTAGGGATATACGGCCTCACCCTTCTTGTTGAAAACCAAGTCGAGTGATGGAATACCAAGGTGGTGAAAGAATACAGTGTAGTCACTTCCGGTACCCATACACTCCAACTTAGAGGTATTCGAAAGTGTGCAACTAGCTGCTTCATCGTTGTACCAATCGTCATATACGGATCTTGCTTCATTAATAGGCGAAGGGATGATGCGAGTCACGTCATCAAGCACCCCAGCCAATAATGGGCTTCCTGTTGCTCCTAAGATCTTGCCGCCGTTTGTGGACTCGTCAACATTTATATCTGCACCGGTGTTAATACACGAACTGAAAAACCTTTCAATATGCTCACGAACAAGCCACACAATTCTTACTCAGCTCCTCAGCGAACTGCTCTCCATACTCTGTCGAGCCTACCAGACCATACTCTTCATTGTCCCACGAAGCAAGCATTCTTAGTCTCTCGTTAGCAGGGAATTTGAGTATCTCGTTCTAGCCAAACTTACACTTTCCTAAAAGGTTTCCAGCCGCTTCTCAGGAGTTTTCCGAACCCGCGAGCGACTTCATTTATAGCCGCACTGCCGCTCACGGGGTCCACGGCGCCACAGGACCACGAATCGTGATGGCTGCCCAGGAAGACCGTCTCCTCCACCCTGCCGGGGATCTCACCCACGACATTGTAGATCGGCGAGTAGCGATACGTGCTCTCGCAGTGCAGCGTCACTTTCGCCCTCGACGGGCCCGTGCAGTACTCCACGCCCGCCAACGCCCCGCGCCAGTCCTCCCCAAGCTCTTGCGGCGCAAGCCCGGACCCATTCAGCGCCCGCAGCAACGGCGTCGCGTCCGCGAACGAAATCGGCAACGACGGGATGACCGGGATCGCGTGTCTCGGATCCCGCCTCTCGGTATTCCCGCCCGGCAGACTGGCGTACCCGGGCGTCGTGGGGTCGCCGACGGACACGGAGAAGAAATCCACGCTCCCGCGCTGCACGGCGCTCGGGTGGCGCGCGGGGCCCTCGGGATATGCCGCGTACCCGTTCTCGGCAGTGTACTCGCCGTCCTCCTGCGGGTCGCTGTACAGGATCACGCCCGCGGCGCCGGCCTGCTGCGCCGCGCGCACCTTCAGGCCGCGGAACACCTTGCCGTACTTGCAGAGCACGATGCGCCCGCGGACGGGGACGTCGTGGGTCGCGAGGAGCGCAAAGTCGGACACCGTGCCGAAGTTCGCGTACACGAGCTCCGCGTGCGCAGTGCCGTTGGCACCGAAGCCGTGGAAGGCGGGTAGTCCGTTCGAGGGCGCTGAGGTCGGGTCAAGAGTCACTTCATCCTCGGTGAGGCTGGCCTTGAAGGCTATGGTGTTGCTGCCGTCTTCCGCGTGCAGTTTGAGCGATGTTTCCACGGGGAAGTTCTGCAGCACGTCGTACTGGACCAGGTCGGTCTCGATGCCGTATGATCTCCAGAGGTCGCGGATCCGCTCGGCGTGTGCGAGGTCGCCGGCTAGGTGCGGTCCGCTGCTGTATAGCTTGGACCAATGACGCAGTTTGTCGATGCTGGGGGTTCGCAGCATCAGCTGCTCTGCGTCGTCTTGGCTTAATGTACGCATCTTGGGATGCTAGGGGTACTATTGCGACTTTCGGATCACTTCATGGAGAACCGACGTAACACCGGCATCCGTGTGCCGCTCTGGTTGGCATAAGAATTGTATATTGATAAGCCGGCTTTCATGTGTCTTTCTATTCTCTCATTGCACATATACCTACGTATGTATAATCCATGGTGTTGTCGACTTCGTGGCTAGCTCCGCAGCGAGATCGGTAAAGATAACGATCCACTCTTCGCCGGCGCATGCCGGATTCGACGGTGATAGCGGCCGAAGCCGACTCGTGCTAGAAACGCGACGCCGAATTGCATCGATCGGTTATTGACATTTAGCTCCCCTTTAAGTGTTGGATTGAATTCGTATAGCAACGAACTAAGCGAATTCCCCAACCTCAGCTATTTTAATACGTGAGCATTAAGGTTCGTCTTCCAACAATATGGTGTTCAAGCTGTGCGTCATCTAAGCTATGTTGAATTATTACCATGCTGACACTCTCCTTGATCATCGGGTAGTTCTCCTGCTATTGCGGCGGCCGCGGCGGCCGTCCCAGACGTATGGTACGTAGGGTTGAAAATGCTAATTTTAATATGAATTGCGGCACAGCTCTGTTGCAGGCTAAAATGAATTTGATGTTGGTTGCTGACAGGACAAGGTTTAAGGCGCACTTCACATGAGATATTATGATAGGTCATAAGTAACCGTGACTATTGGGCCATATCCTACAATTATTAATGCGAGGCTGTCTTAAGAAAACATAGGAGTAAGGCTCAAAGAAGGGATGCCTTAACGTGGCTTAAAGAAACAAGGGAATAAGACTGACAATATTATTGAACCCTGCAGATTGTAGTCTTCGGTATCCTTGGGTAATGATGATATAAAAGTTAAATATCTCATCAACCTGAAGTTTCTGAGGAGGGATGCCTAGCTGTACAACCACCTATACGCTAACGCTCTCCTTAATCCGATTGGCGCACTATTCCGCGTACCTCGTCTAGCAGGCAACTTCATAGCCATGCGGATATCTCTTGGACTACATCTGGCAAGCTGGGTTGCCTATGTCTCCTCTCTGCCAACTATCCAGAACTCGCCGGTCGTCCACCTGAAGAACGGAACCTACGAGGGCAAGCACATCGCCTCATACAACCAAGATGCATTCCTCAGCGTCCCCTTCGCTCAGCCGCCCGTCGGCGACCTACGCCTGCGCGCCTCCCAACCCCTCAACACCACATGGGCCGGGACGCGCAACGCGACGGAGTACGGGCCCGCGTGCATCGGGTACGGGGAGGACACCGCCATCGGCGGCAGCGGGTACGTGAGAGAGGACTGCCTGACGCTCAACGTGGTGCGGCCATCCCCAGCAACGGGCTACGAGACACGAGGAGGGGAGGGCTTACCGATCCTGGTCTGGATCTACGGCGGCGGCTTCGTCGAGGGCGCGGCCCGCGACCCGCGGTACAACCTCTCGTTCATCGTCGACCAGTCCGTGCAGATGGGCAAGCCGATTATCGGGGTGAGCATCAACTACCGTCTGCACGGCTGGGGCTGGCTGTGGTCGCGCGAGGTCGTGGAGGCGGGCGTTGCGAATCTGGGGCTGAGAGATCAGAGGCTTGCGCTGCAGTGGATCCGGGAGAACATCGCTGC
This sequence comes from Whalleya microplaca, assembly GCA_022497155.1. NCBI lineage: Eukaryota > Fungi > Ascomycota > Sordariomycetes > Xylariales > Xylariaceae > Whalleya > Whalleya microplaca. The sequence continues at coordinate 751,511 of MU385720.1, forward strand.
GTTCGGGGGCGATCCGGATAAGGTGACGATTTATGGGGAGAGCGCTGGTGGTATATCGGTGGGCCTCCATTTGTTGGCGTATAATGGTAGAGATGATGGCTTGTTCAGGTCCGCTGTTGCGTCTAGTGGTCCCCCGACGGGGGTCGGGTTGTTGAACCCGACCATCGATACCGCGGAAGAGCTCTGGGCCAATATCACCCGCGACACGGGCTGTGCCGAGGCAGCGGATAGACTGGACTGCCTACGGGGGCTGAGCACCGAGCAATTGAACGCAACACTGGCGCCGATCCCCGGCGAGGATTACTACAAGCTCTACTTCGGCCCCCTCACCGACGGCGACATCGTCGCGCGCGGTGCCACGGAGCAGCTCCTGGACGGCTCCTACGTCAAGGTCCCGTATATTCTGGGCGAGTGCTCCGACGACGGGACCGATTTCACGCCGCTCGGACTCAACACGGAGGCAGACTTCTCGCAATACATCTCCGCCTTCGGCTTCGACAATGCGACGCTGGAGGATCTGTTTCGACTGTACTCGGATACGCCGCAAGCCTCCGCAGAGTACATCCCCGTCTCCGCGCCCTACAACTTTAACGAGACGATAGGGCTCCAGTTCAAGCGCACCGCGACTCTGCTTGGGGACCTCTTCTTCAAGGCCCCGCGAAGACTCGCATCCCAAGTCTGGACAGCGCAGAACTCCGCGGACAACCGCACGCAGGCCCCGCTGTACAGCTTCCGCTTCAACGCGATCCCGAACGGCGTGCCGGACTACCTCGCCGCGACACATTGGACGGACGTGCCCTTCGTCTTCCACGACATCGCGGGTGACGGGTTCCCCGGCACGGGCTCGCCGCCGTACTTCAGCGACCCGCCGTTCGAGGACAGACCGCAGAGCTTCGCCGACCTGTCGACGCTGATGAGCCGGATGTGGGTCAGCTTCGTGGCGGACGGCGACCCGAACTTCGAGGACGCGGCGGTGGCGTGGCCACCGTATACGGTAGATAAACCTGCGGCGTTAGTGTTTGATGCGAATGTGACGAGCTATGTCGAGGTGGATACGTATCGAGACGGGCAACTTGGGTATTTGGTGGATAGATATACTGAAGGGGGTGGTGTTTGGGGAGTGCATGATACGTCGTGAGCGTATAGGGCGTTGGTTACCGATGTTAGGGGATCTGGCGAAGTCTAGCTGACTTGATGCTTTACGACCCCTTTATGTTAATGGGGCGTATCTTGGATAATCGTTCTGATATATCCTGAATCTTCAAGTTGGATAGAACTCCTTCGAAAGCATACTCTAATAGGTATATATATTTATAATATAATGATCTACTTATTTCCAGACGTTTCATTCTTCATATATATACTCGACTTGATCCGCAAAGTCTACCCAAGTAGTTGATATTAATGGCATTCTCATCATTCATCAGTCTAGGAGTCTTTCTCATAAAATGTCAATTGCCTTAAACAGCATATAATAAATTACTTCAGTTTCTCATGCTACTTTCATACGCTCGTGGTGATAGCCTCTGATGACAGATTCATGCGATAAAATCAATTTCACCTGTGTTAAACGCCAAACACCAATACAATGCCAAAATCAATGGGTATCAGGATCCATCTCATCATCCGAATCCACCAAGTCGCCGTACAGAACCTCACACACGCCCGCAAGCGGAACATCCATGACGGCATCCGTGCCCTCATTCCAAAGATTCCTCCAATCCAGCCTCTTAGCCGTCTCCTCCGAGATCTGATTCTTGACCTCGCTGGGGCGGCGTATGCGGCCCTTACTATCGATGGTGGCGACCTGGGCGGCACCGTCAACGATGGTCTCGAGCGAGGTCATGGGCAGGGTCAGGATCTCGGTGTTGTAGGCGGCCAGGGCGACGTAGATGTAGACAAGCAGCATGACGATGAAGGACGGGATGGCCAGCGCCCACCAGCGGTTGGGGTAGTAGTAGATGCCGAGCGCGTGCAGGAACGGCGACGGCAGGTACGACCACAGCAGGTAGACCAGGAAGGTCAGCGACGAGAACAAGTACAGCACGAAGCCGTAGTACTCGTACGTGGGCACCTTAGGCGAGGCCCGGGGCACCGGCTCGAGCTCGTCGTCTGAGGCGTCAGGCGTGGTGGGCCGTGATGGGCGGAGCAGGGAGGTCAGGGATGGAGAAGGTGGTAGTGGTGTGGGCGGTCGGCCGTAGAATGGGGGCGCGAAGTAGTTCTGGTGTAGCGGGGCGGGTGGTGGTAAGGGCTCGTCGTCGCTGGAGGATGAAGCGTTGGACTGGTTGTCTGAGAGGAAGTCCTCGTCATCGTCGTCTGAGATGAGTGACATATCGGCTTAGGATTTCTTCTCAAGTTGTTGATTCGATCATGTATCATTTGCTAAGGTACCAATATGTGGTAGGGACAGTGAAGCATCATCATCATATCTGATTCTATAGTCGCGACGCGTAGTAGGTAGAGAGATACCGACGGGATTACGCACCTGGAACTAAATTGAAATCGTATTATCGAGGTGTATTTCCTGATAATTACAAGACATATATGGCTCGTGAATATATGCGTTTTGCTGAGATACTTACGTAATATGTGGACCAGCTGAAGAAACATCAAGCCAGGGCAGTGACAAGATAAGCTTTCATCAGTCCCTTTCCATCAATTCGTACGGAGTACATTCTGTACAGCACAGTGCCGCTTCAGCCTCCACCACCTGCACAGCCACAGGCGCGACTGCAAGCTAGAGCTTCACTGTCAAACGCGGTCAAAATTCAGAGGTTGGTACTTCTTCGCTCTTTCTCGGTAGAGCCTCGTCGCTAGACCACCGAGTTTGTCAATTAGCCATCGCCTTCTGCAAAATGGCTTCCTCTCAGCAACCCCTCCCGAATACACAGCAGCCCCTCGATGTCTATGGTGGAGGTAAGTGCATCGTTGCCCTCGTCGATTTCCAGCCTCTTCCAGTATGTATATTGACACGCCCCGCTAGACGAAGTATCAGCGCTGGTCCTCGATGCTGGCTACTGCCACACACGCGCAGGCTTCGCTGGTGAAGATGTCCCTAAGTCGGTGCTCCCTTCTTTCTACGGACGATTAAAAAGCACCAATGCCGACGCCACGACGACCACCTACCGCGACGTCTTCGGCGACGAGTGTCTGATCCCGCGCGCCGACTTCGAGATCCAGAACTACATGTCGCGCAGCGAGGGCGTGGTCGAGGACTGGGATGCCGCCACTAAGATGTGGGAGCACATGCTGATCAAGAGACTGCAGCCCGAGCAGGAGATGCCCCCGAGCAAGAATGGCCTGAATGACCCGGTAGAAGATGGCGAGGGCGACATCGCCATGGAAGACACCGAGAACCAGGAGAAGCCGTTGGCCGAGAACCCCCTCCTCATGACCGAGGCGCCGTGGAACGCGGGTAAGGCCCGCGAGAAGGCGATCGAGATTGCTATGGAGAACTGGGGCTGTCCTGCCTTCTGGTTGTCGAGAACACCCGTGTGCGCCGCCTTTGCCGCCGGCAAGGCGTCTGCGTTGGTCATCGACGTCGGCGGTGCGAGTACCAGTGTCACAGCTGTGCACGACGGCATGATCCTGAAGCGTTCCGTGCAGAAGTCTCCCGTCGGTGGGTTGTGGCTGTCGTCGCAGATCCGGAGTATGTGGGAGAACAGCGACCCGAAGGTCGACATCCTGCCGTCGTATATGGTCCAGAGTAAGACTCCCGTCGATGCCGGCGCCCCGGCGCAGGCCACCCTGCGCAAGTTCCCCTTCGAGATCAGCCAGTCATTCCGCACTTACGAGGAAGAGCGCCTCTTGACCGAGTTCAAGGAGTCGGTGGTCGAGGTCTGGAGAGGCCCCGGCCGGTACGTGAACCCAGGAAACGAGGACCTCGTCCGGTCGCAGCCGGGCCGCGTCTTCGAGATGCCCGACGGCTCGAACCAGATGTGGCGCGAGCAGTGGTACCGGGTGTCCGAGGGGATGTGGGACGACGCGGCCGCCCTGCCGACGGCGGAGGGCATCACGAAGGCGCAGACGATCCCCGAGCTGATCAAGGCTGCCATCAGCGCCGTCGACGTCGACCTGCGCGCCAACCTGCTGGGCAACATCGTCGTGACGGGCGGCACGAGCCTGCTGAACGGCTTCAACGATCGCCTGAACAACGAGCTCATGGCCATGTACCCCGGCATGCGCATCAAGCTCCACGCCGCCGGCCTCACGACCGAGAGACGGTTCGGCGCCTGGATCGGCGGCAGCATCCTCGCCAGCCTGGGCACCTTCCACCAGATGTGGATCTCGCGGAAGGAGTACGAGGAGAACGGCGTCGGGATCGTGGAGAAGCGATGCAAGTAGTAGAATATGGGTATTAAGAAAACTCGCACCATCTGCTATGGAATCGTGTCGAATTGAGAGAGATGATCTGCCCATAGGCGTCAGGAGTTCGTAAATGGCTGTAGCCGACTACGCAGGTTGTTTTTTCGCAAGAGGGATTAAAAATAGGGGGTTTGCTTGTAGGGCAGTTTTCTCTAGATCTATAGTAGAACTCAGGTCTATCCAATACCTAGTGACCAGCGTCACGAGAACATCTTTTTCCGTGTGCCAAAGTAAAATCTAGTCTACCGATAATCATTCCTCCCATTTTATCTCATATAATCCGTATACGCAGCTGCTTAGCTAAACCCGCTTCCAAGTTCTCTGCCCCTTTACTTCACCACCCATTCCACCGCGGCCACACATCCACAATCTCATCCTCCGCCCCCTCCCTCCGACTATCCACAACCAGATACCACGCGTGCCCGGCCCCCGTGATACACGAATGGTTCGGCCAGATACGCACCCGCTGTCCAACATGCAACGGCACCTCGTCCTCCTTCTTCCCAACCCACTGCAGAACCCCGTGCTCCTGGCTGATGCGCCCAACCTGCCACCCGCCATGAACCGCAGGGAACCCCGGCCCCGGCACCGGCATCTCCTTCCCCCCTTCCTCCCCCGAGCCCGAGCCTGTGTTCCACGGACTCACGATGCCCCAGGCCGCATAATCGCGTCCGGGCTCCTCGCCCGCGTCGATGCACGGCTCGCGCCCGAGCGCGAGGCAGCCCGCGTTCACGAGGGCCTCGGGGGCGGCGTTGCGCGACGGGTAGAGAGAGGCGACCTCCGCCAGCACGCTGATGCCGATCATGCCACTGTTGAGGGTGGAGGCGTCGCGCGCGTGCGCCGCCAGCTGCTGGATGTCCAGCGTCGGGTACACGCCCGCGTGGACCTCGAGCGTGAAGCCGCTGCTGCGCAGGGCGGCGATCAGGCCGCTGAGCTCGGCGGTCGGGACGCAGGAGAGGAGGTCCGCCTCCGGTGCGGGGGATTTTGGGAGGGGGGAGGAGGAGAGGTCCGGGTGCTGGATCGTCGTCGCTGTTGGCGTGGCGCCTACGGAGAGCACGAGAGGGTGGGAGGGCCGCTCCCGCCGCACGATGGTGGCTACCTGCTGCAGGGCGCTGAACTCGGCGGAGAGGATCCCCATTGCTTCCCAGTCGCGCCGCGAGGCGTAGGAGTGCCCTGCGTGCGTGTACAGGCCGAGGAGGATCGAGGAGCCTACGGTTTCGGAGAGGAGGAGGGCGCTGATTACTGTAGTATCAAGAGCCAGAAGTCAGTATTCTCGCGCTTTCTACACAATTCGGGTAGATAATCATGGGGTGTTGTATTTGAAATTCATCTCGGAAGCATTGGATACCCAATATGTATGTTCTCTTAGGCAATTCTTGCTCCTGAAATACCTAGGGCGGCGAGAAAGACAGGGGCATAAATGACTTTGGACGCTACTCACGTGCGTTGCATTCCGGAGTAGCGGGGATCACGCCCGCGCGGTGCGAGCCCATGTCGATCTTCAGGAAGACCAGAGGCGGGTGCCCGGATTTCGAGGCGAGTGCCGTAAGGTGCTTCACTTGGTCTTCATGGTCAACCATCACGGTCAGTGCCCCGGGCCCGAGCTGGGCTGAGAACTGGGCTAGCCTGTCGACACACGAGCCATAGAGAGGGAAGGAGTAGAGGACCTGTGGTTGTGGGTGGCTGGGTTAGCTGATGATGTGTTGGGAGGTTTGATGAAGTGCTAGTCAGAGAGATTGGATGAGACGCACATTGACAGCTCGCCCCTTTGCTTGGTACTCCTTCAATAGGGGTAGGAGGCTCTCGGCTTCGATCACAGTCGAGACGATGAGGTTTACTGGACCCTTATCTCCTACTTGTAATCTTGTGAGCTCTTCGGTCTATTATCTCAAAGTTAGTCTAATTCTTGAAGAGTGTATTAAGGGGCTTCCTTGAAACTTGTGAGCCCTACCTTGTGCGTCTTGATATGTGCTCTCCAACTGAGCTGTAGTCGATCAGCAGCCTCAAGCATCAGATTACAGTTTGCCTCGATCTTCGCCAGGTCCAACACCACAGCGGGCGTCGGAACCTGGTGTAGACTCTTGCCCACGAACTGGGCGCGAAGCAAATCTTTCGACAATTGCACTGCCATTGTTTACTATGTAGTTTCAATATAGATCCCTATTCCTACAAATTTGACTAAATAGCTCGCGGTGACTCCTTCTCATTATATAGGCAGGTGAATTCTTTCAGGGTCCATGATAAGGCTAGCGATGCCCCTCTAGTCTAGGGTCCTTTTCAATTCCCTAGCTTTAGGTTCTCCGCGTCTAAGTGGGTGCGATCCTACTAATTACAGCAAGTCTACTGGGCTGAGACAGAGCAACCATCTACGTATGATATGGACCGAAGCCGGCACCGATTATGACCCACTGTACACTTGTGTATGTAAGTGGGTTGGGCGGCGATGCATCCATGTCATGCAAACAACCGCTTCACACATCGTGCGCAGAGTCCCTGATAGCATCGGGTTGCGTGTCACTAGTTGGGATGTGGTGTTTAAGCTTTGCGCTACCGACTGCTGGATGGATATTGGTCGCCTTGGAGACTAGCTATGATCTGCTAGGTTGAAGCAAATGCGAATCAGATGTGAAATGCTCTTTATGGACTACTTGGCTTAAGGTCTTGCCCGGGTTGGTGGTTGTGGTGTAGAATATAAAGCATTAAACGTATGTCGAATTTAAGTCAAGTGGCTTGCTGACCCTTGTCGTCGATCAATGCAGTGCACGGCATTGGGATACCTAGCCACTCGGAAGTGACCCTGGGTTGTACAACAGTTGTCATGCAATTCAACGCCATCGCGATACCATGCACCGGGGCTTGTCCGAAGCAGCCTCGAATGAGAAAGAAAAACATGATAAAGGGGGCAGATAACAAATGAGAAATAGGAATAAAACAAGTCAGATGTGATTTATTAGATCGTCATCCCCGCTTTCTCACCTCTGACTTCAGGTGATATGTGAGGCGCTGTTGTGCTCCGTCTACACAAATGGGAGGCAAGGCTGGCACATAAAACTATACCTATAAGAAGCTGTGGCAGTATCGATTTCATATTATGAAGCGGCAAATTTTTACACTTAGAGAGTAGATAATACGTGTCTAGGTATGGAAAGTTGTTCAACCTTTACTGAGAATACCTAGAATCTTATAAATTTCATGAGCAGAGCATACCTATAGTTTTCCCAGGTTCTTCCTTGATGTTGGGGTTGTGTTGTCTTATATATACCCCGACAATAACTTCGAATACGTGGCAAGAGGAAAAGACCAGAGTAGATGCGAATATCGACATAAGGATAAGCACCTAAGCTGTTCGCCTCCGTGGCATAGAGCCTGCATGAGAAAGCCGTGGTCCCCGAGGTCTATCGTGTGACTTAATGCTCATCAGTTACGACGACGTATCGTTAGTGAAAGCTACACGATAGCTTGTGGCCCATCATGTGGTAATTTTGTTGAACTACACAATTGGAACCACTGCATTGATGGTTGTCCTCTCACCTTTAAGAAAGAGCAAGAGTGAGGCGTTCATATCTGCAGCATCGCCAATACTAGTTGTCAATGACTTCAACCAGCTTCCCGAGTTTACCAAAAGGAAAAGGGTTCGACTACGTACAACAGCCGCCTTCTAAGCATCGACAGAGAGTAAACTCCTTGAGCAAAACTCCCTGCCAGCACACAAAAGACACTTTCAACTATGTACTCGATTTCTACTTGGAAAATAAGAGCAATTCAAAGTGACTGCAATAACTGTATGCTCAGATATACCAACTTAAATAATTGATCTGAGCAGCCGGTTTAATGAGGTAGATTTCTTGAATGCACAGCTTTGGGACTTATCTCAGATCATTTAAATTCTCAGGTAGCCACAGGAAGTCACCAGCCACAACCTCACACTGTGTGCTAACCTGAAAGTCCTTTTTCGTGCTCTAGCAAGGTCGATTTCCTGTTAATGGAAGGATTCACTGCTGCTACTTGCAATATTTATTAAAGTGTGATGAATTCGTTATCTGTTATCGTATATTTTCTATTAAAATTGGTATCACTTTGATCTCTTCAGCTGCCCTTGATAGGTGTGAATCTACTAACACGACAGGTTACCTAGCAGCCCTAGCTGGTCAACTATTGGTCAGTGCACTGCCAGTCCACTATTTGGTCCCTAGAAACGCCACAGCTCTAGCTTCATAATAACACACCACCGTTGCCCTTTCTGTTCTAGGGCTAAATAAGCGCACGGACCAAACGCTCACTTTATTCCGTGCCTACTGATTACCTGGGGGTTGCACCTGCAGTAATTGTAAACGCGCTTTCGAGCCGCCGCCTCCACCTACCCATGTTCTTGGCATTTGCGAGTTGCCTCCCGATTTCTCTCTTGAACAACCCTCTTGCCTCTCCATCTTAACTGTGAGAGGGGAACGACAACATTTCTATTGCGACACATACGGACGACTGTAGTAGATACGATCTTCCGACCCTTGCCCTGCCATGAGATAGACTATCCGTATTCTTACGCGCGAGCGAACGCCCTTGAGAGAGAGCCGGAAAGGTGCGCGGAGGAGTCAGACACGATGGACGGATTCTCAGAGGATGCACAGGTCCCTGTGCCTAACGGCCTGAATGGCGCCACGAGCCCCAGGATTAAGGAGGAGGCCGATGGCGACCAGATGAATGGCCTTGACGGACCATCGTTTCAGAATATTAACTGGACCACGCAGGAGCGGCAGGATGACGATGATATCAACCGAATGTTCACCGAGGAGGGAAATCTGCGAATGCCCGGCCTCGACACTTTTGGCGATAAAGAGATCGACCAGACGAACAAGGCTGACGATGCTGTCGACTTCGAAAACATCAGCGATAGCGACCTCGCCTCTGATGGCGTCTTTAGTGATGATGGTGATGGTGTTGTTGCTGGCACCTCGCAAGTCCCCGGTCTAACTGAAGATGAGGGGACGAGTCATGACACGGAGAACATGGACGATCTATTCGGGGGTGGAATCGAGGGCGAGACCGATTACCTACCCTCCTCACCTGCTGCCGGCGAGGCGCCGACAGAGCAAACGCCTACTGTTCCTATCCCCGACAAACCCACAACCCTACAAGACGTATCGGATGAGGTCTGGAGGGCCATGTCATTCGAAGAGAGACAGAGATTGAACTTCCCCGATTATGGTATGTCCATCGACAAGTGGATTAACCAGACGAACAAGGCGGATTCCTCTATGCAAAGAGCACCCGAGAGTGCAGACGAGCTAGTGGCACACAGATTCCCGGAATTCGAAGAGCACAAAATCCTCTATTACAATCGAATGATTCCAGAATGGCCCGCGAACTATACGTACAAGGAGCCTCCTAATAAGGATAAAGATCCTCCTGACTTTGTGCCTACTAAACTCGAGTTGGAACTCGAGGCTGACTGCTCGAAGCTGTTCCGAATCCCTGATAGCACCCTGTCTGCAGTCCACCAGAAATCCAACTACGTCGATGAGGATGATTGGGGCAATGCCCCTGGTGCTCCGAGCTTAGATATTGCGGATGGCTTCTCGGATGACTCAGACGCAGACGATGAGCTTGTTGGCGGACTCAGGTTGCACGAGATTGCCACTATGTGTGATGACTGGGACGCTTCTTTCACTCTGCCTGACCCTTCAACATCAAAAGCCGCTGTTTCCATCGCCGATGACGAAGACATGGATGATTGGGATAGGGAATTCCTGGAGCCGCAAGTTAAGAGAGTGCGGCCCAAATACGAACCCGGTCTACCGGATCTCTCATCTTTCAATACGTGGGGTATCGACGATTTTGCCGGGTCGGCACGTCAATCTGCGAAACGTGTGAGGCTCGATCTCGACGATCCTTACCTCTTGGTCGACGATGCGCAGTCAGAGCGGCCTTCAAAGCGTCCAAAGCTGGAAGAGAAGACGAAGCGAATGGCTAACGGCCAGTTGAGGAGAGATGTCATACGCCACTTCAATCTGTCTAACGATGATGCATATGAGGCCCTCAAGGCTAACCACAAGAGCAAAGTCAGAGCTACTCTTTCCAACCTATCAGTGGAACACAGTATGCCTGCTCTCAAGTTGACCTTCCCCTTCTACCGAACGAAAGTCGAGGGCCAACCATGGGAGCATCATCGTAAGAGGTTCGAGGTTGAGAAGGTAGTGAAGCGTGCTGTCGGTATGCGGAGACCCGCAAAGGTCAGGCGGAAAGAAATGAAAGGGAAAAGCAACCATGAAATCTTCAAGACTAGCAAGGATCTCAGTCTCAATGACAATTCGACAGCGGTTCTCTTCGAGTATTGCGAAGAGTTCCCGACCATGATGTCGAACTTTGGCATGGGAAGCCGTGTTATCAACTATTACCGTCGCAAGGATCGAAATGACGAGGATAAGATCCCGAAACTCGATATTGGCGAGGGGCATCCGTTACTACCTGAAGACCGGTCCCCATTCTCTATATTCGGAACTGTTGATCCTGGCGAGACTGTCCCTACTCTGCACAATGAGATGTATCGCGCGCCCATCTTCAAGCACGAGCCCAGACCAAACGATTTTCTTCTCGGCTATAATACAAATGCCGCAGAAGGTCCCAAATATTTCCTTCGCAGCATCGATCATGTATACACTGTAGGCCAAACTTTCCCAACTTTGGAGGTGCCAGGCCCGCACGCCAGGAAGGTTACGAATACCTCCAAGAATCGTCTCAAGATGATCTCATACCGAATGATGAAGAAAAAGGAGACACAGGATGTTAGCATACAGGAGGTAACCCCCCACGTCTTCGAAAAATTCGACCCACAAAACCGCCAGAAGATGAAGGAATTCCTCTCGTACGACAGGGAACGAAAGACTTGGGTACTACCAGAAGGGCAGGCCTTGATGGAAGAGAACGCTATCCGATCTATGATCAAGCCTGAGGATGTTTGTTTGATTGAAGCCATGCAAATTGGCCAGCAACTTCTTGCAAATGCTGGCTACGACCCGAAAGACAGAGAGGAAGAGGACGAAGGTGCTGAAGAACCACTGGTGGCCAAAATGGCGCCTTGGGAAATTACCAAGAACTTCATCGATGCTAGCGCAGGAAAGGCCATGGTGGCTCTTCATGGTGAAGGTGATCCTACCGGTCATGGTTTGGGATTCAGTTTCATCAAGACTTCCATGAAGGGTGGCTACATCAACGCTGTTCAGGGGCCGCTGGCAACATCGGCGGACGCGATTGAACGTGAGCGCAAAGCAAATGGTGGTCATTCGTATAATGTCAAGAAACAGCAAGACATGTACAATACAGCCATCCGCCAGATATGGGAGAGACAAAAGTCAACTCTAAGCGACAACACTACTCACGATGATGCAGACGTTCTCGACACGGCCAATGAAGATGACCGTTTCAATTCAAAGCAAGTCGACGCCACACCTGCTCCCTTGGATGATGGCCGAAGCCAGTTCAGTCGTCTGAGCGGAGCTAGCCGGAGCGGCAGGCGAAAGCTGAAAGTCACTCGTAAGAAGTTGAACGAAGCTGGAGAGATGATATCGGAGTCTGTCATCGTGGAGGATCCGATCGTTATCAGGAACTATCTCAGGCACCGGAAGGAGAATGAGGAAAAGAATAGAGAGTAAGTTTGTGCTATATCTACTCGTAGTCTATGTGTCCGAAGAAATGCTAATGTGTGCTTCCATATTAGTGTATACAGCTTACAGCCAACAGCCGACGCCGATGAGAATCGTGAAAAGCAAAAGCTGTGAGTGGTGACGCAATGAATCCACAACAACATTTACTGATGTCAACGTAGTGTTGATAGAGAGCTTTCACGGCTGCTCAAGAATCAAGATCGACGTCAGATACGCGAAAAGCAAGGTAAAGGCAAGAAGAAGAGTACTGCCAACCTTGATGCATCCCCGGATCCGTCTTCTGCCGATAAGGCGTCAGCAGGCACGACCCGGAAATGCGCGAACTGTGGGCAAGTTGGACATATCAAGACCAACAAGAGGTACTGGCACCACTGTTCTCTTAACGTTACCCACCCTACTTCGATGACGGCTCTCTAGAGCCTTATTTGAGAAAACAATCCTAGATAGAGCTCAACTCGGCCTGCATAGTTGCTTGTCCGAGTTGCTCGGTACAGTCTAGAGATATAGCACCATCACAGGGCTATTCTTCATAGCATGCACCCCTCCTATTCATATAGGTTTATAGGTTAAGAAAGAACAAACATATTTGCTAACTATTCGTTCTAGCAAATGTCCCTTGCTCAACGGTACGATAACGACGAATACTAATGCCGCTGATCATGGGGGATTTGGCTCTTTTGGTGCTCCGGCTGCTGGGTCCAACGAATAAGGGGATCAATCTCTCATGATGATTGGTTTTTCTTCGCCAGAACAATCTGGCGAATACCCCTTGATTGACTATAGTGACTCGAGAGAACGTATGTATGATACATTGTCACTTTGGCTGCCCCTGCCCTATTTCGACTTGCTCTTTTCCAACTCACTCCAAATCATGCTCAATTCTTTCGAATTCGACATGGCCCAGATATAGAATCCCTAGATGAGTATTGGTGTCTTAGCCCAACACCGCTAATATTGTATGAAGACCGGCCGCGTGAGAGACGAACCATCTAGTTCCTAGTAACGACGATGCAGAGAGCTTTCTACTAGCGGCTGGAGCTCAGTATCGCGAACTTACCCCACGCAGATACTATGTTAGAATAATGTGCCCGGAAATGGCATTGGGGGTGTTACAAAAAGATCCATCGGTAGACATGAAGCACGGCCCGGGGGAGCCAATTTTGGAAGCATTTCAGATGGCGTTCAGGCTTAGTTAGGTTCAGGGACGGATCAGCATGGGAAAATCCGAATCGCACTCGCACTTGCACTTTCTCCTATGCGCGTCGGTCTTTGGCGGCGAAGAAAGAAGTTAGTTCACTGCGACTCTGGCTTTCGTTCTGGTTGGGCGGGGACAGATATACTTTTTCACTTACCCTGCATGCGAGCGGTCAGCTTTTCCACGCAAACCCAAACTCCTGGGAAGACGCTTGCGAGAAGAGCGCTTAAGCCGGAGGTAGAAAGGAAGCAGCGGAGCACACTGGAGCGGCATAAGTGCAAGACGCCTTTCCGTACCGAGGCATGGTGGGAAAGATAGAAATGGAAAGCGTGCATTAGCGCTCTTCTGGAAGGCTTCGGTCGCATCGCAGCAGCAAGCAAGACGCACACGTGTGAGCGAGAGGCAGGGGCTCCGCTCGCTCGCTGGCTGTGCTATACTTAGTAGCGGGGCCGGACGGGCAGGCAGGCATAGACAGGCATGGGCATGGGCTTCTTGTGCTACACTACACTACACTGCGTATGGACGCGGTATGAGGTGGACTGTATGTAATGGATGTTATGTATGTAGGTAGGGTTGGTGAGGTTGTATCGCGGTATGCAGATAATACTGGACCTAACCCGATCAATCTCTTGCAACCCCGCTCACGGCCAGTCGTGATAAAGAAAGGAAGAAAAATTTTCATATGGAACTTTTGGGGCGATGTGATTGATTGATTGATCGATTGATCGATTAATTGAGTGAGTGAACGATTTCGGTTTGGTTTATTGATTCATTGATTACATACTTCATGTGCTACCACCTTGATGGTAGGCAGATGGCAGGTAGGCAGAAGGGTAGGTATCTATGTGGGCAATAGGTAGGTACTGACATGCATAAGTGGTAGGTATTTTGTGTGTGTTCTGCTGTATTGTAGGCGCTGGTGCGGAGTAGTTTGGCTTCCGTGGCCAGTTGAAATTAACATACATAGAATTGCATCTTCTGCTGCCGCGTGGTCAGGAGGAGAAGATGGTGGTCATCGAATGCGACGGTACCTGCGCACATGGGCGCCAACGTGAGTGAGCGCGGACTACTGGGTGGTGGTGGTGGTGGTGGTGGTGGTAATTGTGGTGGGAGGGCAGGAATAGGGGATAGCATACAGTAATTAGTATACAATTGATGTCGACTATGTTTAATCGATTTCCCGTTCTAGAGGGGATTGTATGTATGCGCGTGAAATTAAATCTCCTAGATCAAAGACATCAATCATACGTACGGCCTTCAATACATGTACGTGCTCGAAATGGGTTGTATATACAGAATGCATAGGTACCTAGGTGGGATCGATGGTCAGCAAAATTTAGGTGTGCATGTTTGTGTCACTGAGACGGCGTGGTGAGTGAGGGAGTGGGTTGCGAGTTGTTGGATGGATTGAGCAGCTAGCTAGTCGCTGTCTCAGAGTTAAGCGATAGGGCTATCTAAGTGTCTGGCTATTCCCGTCGTCGACGATTGCTGAGCCCTGCTTACGTTGTTTCTGTGTGTATGTCTTTCCCCAGCAAGAATGGCGGGCAGGCAGAGCGGGCAGGGCAGCAACTAGTGGGATATTGGAGACGGGGTTTCCATTACCTAAGTTCTGATGCTATCTACAAGTCCGTCGTAGTGTGTGAGGTCTCGTTATAGTAGTGGAGATTTCTGGATGTAGATCTGGTCCCCAGAATTCTCATCGGTGGCGAAACTTGATAATTTATTTGATATGTACGTAGTATGTATGTATTAATGCCATCTCAAAACTTCGATTCCTTCAGACCCAGTCCTTCGGCGACTCCATGGCGTACCATTCGGTATCAGGGCATAGATCAGACGATTGGGAAATTTACCAGGGCGCGAACCAGGTAATTGGCTGGAGAGGAACGGGAGGAGCCCTAACGCAGGACTGATTTATATGCCGAAGATAGATAGATCCATAGATTGCTACGGTTTCGGTCTCTCTCCCTTTTCTCCCCCTTGGTGGTAATTAATGTTGTCTACCTAGTCTGTGTCAGAATGTCCGTGCTAGGGATTCCATCTCATTACATTTCATCATAGAGGGCTATCGGTACCGAGGCGATGGTAGAGCGCGTCAAGAATGAGTATATTAAGAATGATGGGGTTCGTAGGGCTGCAGGGGTTGAGGGGGCAGTCCCCCGTGGATGGCATGTGGTTCCTGACCAGCGGTGTCTAGTCAGCATGGGTGACGGCGGCTTACGTCGTGCCAAACTAGAACGAACTGCGGGAATGACTAGTTACCACCCCGGCTAGTATCGATGAGATATGCTAAAACGTAATATGTAATGAGATGGAGTTCGATGTTGATACTAGTCTACGGGACATACCGATAGGATCTAAAGTGGTGTCGGTTTTTGGAATTCTATGTAGTACCTGCAGCGGATTCTTCATCATATCGGCAATCAACATCGGCTATGAGATGGTGGTGGTGGTTCCCAAGCCATCGACGATGATGGCTTTTAGAACAGAGAACAGAGAACAACAGCTTTGCTTGCAGCACTTACAAATCGTCGATCTCACTGTCTACTTGTCGAATCTCGATGTGTTCTGCATGTATCGTCTTTCTCTGCACATACATAGCATAGTACATACATACGGTATGTATGTACAGGAGCTCGAGGAGCAGCAGGCCGGCTGCCTGCCTGGTAACGTTATCTGATCGGGCCTATTCAAGCTTAGTGATTCCCGCTGTCTTGGCTTTGGCCAGGGATCAGGGCAAATTAGGTGCTTCTGCCACAATAACAGGGTAAATTTACCCACATTAGCCCAGGCGACTTGTGGGCTAATTGGCCAGAAAGAGGAGCAAGGTGAGCGTGAATAGTGGGGCTTTGCGGTGCGTCAGGTGCATGTGGTTGCTATAAATAGCTATTTTTAGCATACCGGCTCGGCTGTTGTGCACCAACCCGGGTCCCGCCCGACCAACCTGCCTACCCTGCATGCCTAGCTTTAGTTTTTTTTCTCCAGCCTCGCAAGGACTTATTTGCAGAAAGCGATAGTCCAATGGAATGTGGTTCGGGACGGACGAAAATTCCTTGGGATCGCAGAAGTTCGTCGCCCGGCGCTTAAAGTGGTGTTAACAGTGTAAGCTTTCTCGGATCCGATCGACGGCAGTTGGGTTGTGGATAACCTAACGGGACCCAACTCCATGGAGGACTACGCCACGAAATCGCATGAACACTCACGTTCTCCGACTATTCTCTATGGTAAATCGAAAAGTCGTCTAAAAGTCGCCGAGGATCAACAACTTGTTACACCAGACTGTCGCTTACGTGACTTGGGGTGTTGCAACCAAGACACACACAACACACAGACTTTGCATGCATGCAGGTACAGAAAATTACCTATTCGGGCCCGAGTCACCAATTCGTCGATGGGCATCAGATAGCTGCTGCGCCTAGATACTCTCTTTCTGATTTGAATGATAGGCCAGATTAGTTAGCATCAAGAGGATTTGGAGGTCAACGGTGAAATCGTCGGCGGCTTTCCTATAGGGAGAAGGAGATATACCATCAACTATACCTGTGCAACATGACAAGTAGCAAGGAGTAAATGTATGTTAGTGATGCTGCAGTCATAGTCTTTCTAAAATTGTACGCATAGGCAGGTAAAGTGAAGCAAACCACTTGGAGAGCCATGAACTAGTATACCATATGTATTCTAACATCTAAGCAGGTATGTAAAGAGAAGACTACGTTCTAGGCTTCCCCAGACAGATGTTCGGTGATCTTGACAAGGGTCTAATATTACCGTAGATATCAACCAATATGAAGGGTTCCTATAAAGCACGGCCGAGGCTATAGCGCGCGTAAGGGATACTATACAATCGCGTGTTGGGGGAGCTTAGCGACTTAAGCGGGCGGCAAGCCTAATAAGTGTGGGTGGTATCAAGGAGAATAGCACATGGCATTGATGCGATTGTGCGACACAAGACATGTGTATGCAACTATATGTGTGAGTGTGTGAGTGTGTGTGTGTGTCTTGGGAAAGTTAGACATTATAGCCTGTCTGATTTCTAAAATAGACATTTTCTCTATGGTGAGGCTCTAAGAGAGATGGGGTAGACTCGGTAGAGGAGGGGTGAAGGTCTATTTGGTGGGGGCACTGCTTCGAGTCTTGGATAAGCATTGTTCAACGTTGCTGGCCAGGTAGGTAGTATAGAGTTGATGATAGAGAATTATGTCGCCGATGAGTTAGGTATAGACACACGGCGTAATACTAGTTCCTCGAGAGAATGGCATTGTGATGATGAGAGTGAGACAGACAGACGGGGGTGGAACGGTTCATCAGGCCGTAAGGCTGCGATCTTTCATCATCTCATCAAATCTTTTGTTTCCGGTTATCTAAGCCACACGGGTCCGATGGTGTCCCATGCTGCGACCGGTTGCTTTTGCATTGCAACATTTGAACTTGCAGCCTCCGCCATTTTGCTCATCAGTTGATCATTGTCTACCGAAGAGGTCGCTACTCGCAGTAGAGAGGGGCCGCTAGAGGGCCGCTAGCGGCCTGTCAGGGCATGACGGGCTCGCCAGGCTAGCCAGGCTAGGTAGGTAAGAACCTACGTAATGCCAGGAAGGGAATCAAGGGAGTGCCCAAAGCGGGCTAGGGCAGATGGCGGAAATACGTGATTGGCCGGATCTTCACCACTTATTTAATCTGCACAGTGCATGTACATAGTAGGCGGAGCAGAGGACAGTAAGGTGCCTAAGAGTCCCATTTTCCTATTTTCCCACCATTCCCACTATTCCGCTCCCAGTGCTAGCCCTTGTACCCAGTGCCAATTGCCAAGCTGGCGTGCAACGCTGCACGGTACATACATAAGGGTAGGGTCCAAGTCAAATGGGAAGTCAAGGGGGGGTGACACACCACCGCCAGAACGAACCCCCCTCCCCTCCGCTCCCCCCAAATTCCTTGGATTGGACTCTTTTCCCACTTCTCTGTTTCTCCCACAAAAGCTCGACTGAACACGATTCTGTCTATTATTAGAATCAACCACACCAGATTCAGCCCCATCGTCCTGCAAGTGCGAGAGCACCGACCGATACATTGTATCATTGTATCCTGGTACGGGAAGAGCAACGACATTCATTATACTCCGCTGCTGTATGCTGCTGTATGCTGTACCGTAGCTTTGCTATTATCTTAACTAACAGCCTGCACGGCTAACGCCTATACACACTCTACATATCCTACATATTCTCTACACTCTACTTATACATACCGCGTACACTCTACCTCACACTATTTCTTCTACTGTCTACTGTCTACTGTCTACTGTTATCCCGTCTGTCTGGGTAAACTCCCGTTGACTCGTTTAAATATCACCACCGAGCCGTTTCATATATTGACTCGGCCATATCCCTCCACCTCCATCCATTTAGCTTTCCGACTCTTCTCTCTAACTACCGACCTCACCTCACCTCACCTACTCCTACTACCACTCCCACTACCACCACTACTACTATTACCGCTACCGCTACCGCAACCTAATCCTCATCCTCAACCTCAACCTCAATCTCAACTTGCTCCCATCGACGAACTACTACCAGCCAAGTGCGGTTTAATAATAACAACGAACACGCCCCTTACCGCTAGTTCAAACTCTCCCGTCCCATCAACGCTGGATTGTCAGGTGACGGACACGGACGGCAGCGCTTTGCTTTCCATCACCTCCGCTGCCGCGTGCTTTTGCTACTGCGTCGAACGGATAAGAGTTGGCAGACGCGAGCCTAAACCTTGTGCCGACTGTAAGGCGAAGCTTAGCCTGCCTGTCATCCTTTTAGCCTCAAGGTCCGGCTTATATACTTTCCGTTCTCCTATACATAGTTTTCTCTGTCGTTCGGAGCCGTCACGAGTTCCGCAACTTAATCAAGATGGGCCGAAGAAAGATTGAAATCAAAGCTATCAAAGATGATAGGAATCGCTCAGTGTAAGCCACCACCCTGTGTGAAACACGCCCTTTTCTCTGCCCTCGTGATGTTGAAACAAACTAACACCGCTACTCCCACAGCACATTTTTGAAGCGAAAGGGTGGCCTGTTCAAGAAGGCTCACGAGTTATCCGTGCTCTGCTCGGTCGATGTGGCCGTATTCATCTTCGGCAGCAACAAGAAGCTTTACGAGTACTCCTCATGTGATATGCGAGACCTGATTACAAGATATCAATATGTTGGTTTTCCCCTCTACGCAAAAGGTGTATAGACGCGTACTGATAATGGAGACAGCACGGTGTTCCCAATGAGCATAAAGGACCCCACGACTTCAATGGCGGCGAGGACGATGACGACGAAGATGTTGAAGGCACTCCGCCGCATGGCCATGAAGGCTCTGTCGAGCCACAGATGATCCCCCCGCATTTCCAAGGGCAGCCCCCATTCACGCATTTGAGGCATCATACTCCTTCCGCGTCGCCCCCTATCAACTCCATGCCCTTCGTGCCTAGAGGTCACACGCCGCAGCCGCAAATCACATCTAGACCATCATCCAGGACCGATTTCCGACGCGCCCCTAGCATGCCTCAATTGGCTAACCAACCAGTCGCCAATGGCTACGCGTTTATGCCTCAACCTGCCATATACAACCCACAAAACCAATCGAATATTCAGCATGCGCCTCCGCCTCCGCCTCCAGGTCAATATCAGTATCCCCCTTCTCAGGCGCACCCTCAAATGCAGGCCTATATGGAAGACCAGCGCCGGTCGTCTATTCCTCCTAGTTACCCGCCGCAAGGTCCACCACAAAGCCAGCACCCTCCGCGTCCTCAGCCGTCTCCGCCACAGCATCACCAACAGCAGCCACCTCCCCCGCCTCCTCCGATTCCGCAGATGTCGCCTCCGCAGCCACCACATCAACATCTGGAACCTCCGCAGCATCATCAACCGCCACCACCACAGGCTCCCGAGTCACAGCCACCTGCACTACTAGAACCTAAGCATGAGCATACTCAGGAGAGACTAGGCCAACCATTACTAGACACCGCATCTGCCATCAAGAAACTGCCGCAGCGCAAGCAGCACAGTATCTTCACTCCAATTGATGAAAACAGGTCGATCCTATCTCAGCATCTAGCTTCGTTTCAAGAGTCTCGCGTAAAAGAAGAGGGGGGTAATCGATCCCAGTCTGTAGATGTGGGCAGCGTCTCGCGTTCGAAGTCCAGCTCATCCCCACCCCTGCCACAACGGTCTAATACCTCCAATCTGCCTACTAGCTCTCGCAATTCTATTCCTACAATACCTGAGACTACGTTTACGCCGCCATCTCGCTCTAACAGTTTGAAGGTTGGCGGTGCCTCGCGACCCCGCCTAAAGGTGCAGATCCCTGATGAGCAGTCAGATGCTGGCAGCAATGCCGGCGAGTCGACTACATCCCCCCGTGGCACCGGAGAGTCAACACCACATTCAACGCGTCGTAATGGAGAAGGCCCCGGGACTGGTGTGGTGCTTCCCCCGCCTTCTCCGTCGGCGTCGACTCTACTATCTGCTGGAGCCACCGGCCCACCAAATCCATTTGCCAGGCCTGCTCCCCAAACACAGAACAACAACATGAACATTGACACGCCTGTTTCCGCACTCCCATCTCGGTTTCTTAATCACGAGTTCTTGCCAAGTCCTAGCAGTTTCTATCCCGAGTGGAACTTCCGAGGCAGTGACAGCAACACGCTCCCAAGTCCTCTGAATTTTGCTACGCCAGTAGCCAATTCCGGCCCTTCTTTCCTACGGGACGACAACGGACCAGGGGCAACTAAGAGAAAGAGCCCTGAGATGGCTGCCGGTCCTGGGTCGGAAGGACCAGATGGTGGTGAGCCCAAGAGGATTAAGGTCGACAGTTAATCATCGCCACCTTATTTCTATTTCTAAGACCGTTTATCTTATTGGCAACTATGCTATTATTCTATTTCATTTCGTGTCTATACCACAACCTACGGATGTACAACACTCTATAAAGAAAGCATTTGAAGGCATTTGGACCCGGATTTGCTAGCAGCGTTTTTGGATACCTCTTTGCTAGTCAGCATATATCAACATTGAACTTCACAACCGCCGGCGCATCTACTCGTTTTCTGCGTCATGCATTTATACTTCGTTTCTTTTAGGCATGGCGCGGCGCTCTAAGGGCATTCGTTTTTTAGATTGATCATTTCTTATCGACTCCCGGTCACACCCGACTAACAGCTTGCTGTTCCCTTATTAGAGACGGATATGAGGAATGAGTAATGCATTTTTTGTAAGACAGCTTTGCCGCATTCCAATCCGGGAAGAGTCAAGATGAGCTATCGAAGGCATTGGGACGGCGTTTTTTGGGGAATTGTATCATTAGCTACGTGGATGGGCTTTACAGTACCATCCAAAAAATTATTATTGATATTTTGACATTGCAATTTTCGTGCCCTCATCTCATCTCCCATCCTGTGCTCGTGGTCACGTGAAACGAAACGAAACTTGCCGAGCCCCTGTAAGATGTCGGAACATACTAATCTGTAGACAAATTGAAAAAATTACTCCCGGACCAAGAGATGGCGCCACCGCTGCTGCGCTGGTGAGATTTTGGCCGATCATCTCTCAATCCTGCGAGTAAACAATCTCCAATGACGTGACTGTGCGACTTTTTTTCAGCTCTCTCGAGTTGCAGCAAAAAAAAAAAAAAAAAAAAAATCCTCCTCCTCTTTGCCCCGATGTCACCCAAAATCCTACCCCATCGACCGGGCTCTTCCCTTCCTTTCAACATCAAGTTTTCTTTTAAGTTGCTAAGGAACAGAAGGAGGAGGATCATTTAGTTAGTTACCTAGGGGGTTTGGGTTTGGGTTTGGGTTTGCGCCCCCAATAGCGGAACTAAACCGTACCTACCTAACTTTACCTATGGAACCCGCCGAGATAGATGGTGGACTACCTAGGTAGCTTCCTCCGGCACGTTTCGCCCCGGGTGGGTGGTTCCCTTGGATGTCGGGCCGTCAGTCTGCTGGTTGGCTGGCTGGTTGGTTGGTGGGTTGGTCCACCGCGACACGACTTGATACGACACGGCACGGCAGATGTGGCGGCGTGGCTAAGAGGGTGATGCCGATGTGGCTCGTTGGGCGCGTTTCAGAGTGGCCGCCTGGGCTGAGAGAGCTGAGCTCGAACCTCGTATTGTGCGTGTGTGCGTGTGTGCGTTTGCGAGCGCGGCTGTTTACTAAACGGTTGCTGGGCTCGGCTGCCTCTTTGTGCAACTCACTGGCTTGGACTGTTTACCTAGGTCGTTCATGGTCATACCAGACCTAGCCGTGGTGATTACGTAGGTAAACCCTTCCCTCCCGCCAAGCGGACGGGGTAGGTAGATTAGGCGCAGGCGCGCGGCTATGCCCTTAGGGAGGTAAGTAAGTTGATGCCTAGGTTAGTAGGTAAGCAGGCGTGTGCTACCTTGGCAGCTTGGCTACCGTGCCCGTATCTACAGACTCTGTCAGTGGTGCTGTGCCTGAGACACGTGCCAGGGGCATACATGCTACAGACGCGATCAGCCACAGACGTAGGTTCGCGTGTCATGTACATACGTGGTAGCGACCTGTATGTATGTCTCCCATGCGGCGTCACGATAAGCTACCTAGGCAGCTAGGTAAGCTTCAACACCGCTACTGCGAGTAGGGTGCTGTGCTGTAGCTAGCTGGTTGCCCTGCGTCATGCTGTGCTAGGTCATTATACATACCTTAGTATGTCAGCGTTCCCATGTGTGGTTGATTAGGTATGGAGGTGCGGCTTGCTTCCGTGCCTGTCCTACATGGCTTCGTACGTGCATGTTGACCTCATCGGAAGTGGCTTTCTTGGGTCTATGTGAAACAGCCTGTCTGGCGGACGGGCACGCCAGATGGAACGTTCACTTCTGTGCTGCCTGGCTTGCTTGCTTGCTTGCTGGTCGCATGCGGCTCTGTCCATACATACGCTGTATTTAGGTAGGTCCTAAGGGTCTTGAGACCCTCTGACCCTATACGTATGTATGACGCGTCCCGTCGAGTCTTAGCTTTATTGCGAGGCTTGTCTGTCCATCTACCTAGGCTGCTAGGTAGATAGATATGCTTCCTCAACTTAAAAGCAGGGCATGGCAGGAGGCAATGAATGCACTTAGTCTCCTAGGATAGGCACTACCTACCTACCGACCGAGGTAATACAGTCCAGTAATCTAGGTATCTGCCGAGGCAGGGACGCGAATCCCTTCGCTTTCGGACCCGATCGGCGGGCACTCCTCGCCGCATCAATCATCTCCAGATCTTCGTACTTGCGTGCCTGCCTACCTAATCGTTCCTTCGACGCAGATCCGGAGACCAAGATGCGGCGCGTAAGGCTGGTTCGGCCGCTGCGCCGTTGGACGACCTCGGGGCTGGGTACCCAGGGTGTGGTTTCGGGGCGCAGTGGTGTGTTACCGTAATGGTGATCTGGGCTTGGTTTCGTCGTTTATGGTATCGTGAGTGTTCGGGACGAGGCAGTGTGGTTCCCAATATGTCTGTTGGGGACATAGGGACATGTTCGAGGCCTTGAGATGACATGTAGATATGATAATGTCCGGCGGTGCTCTTTCATGTCTCGTAGCACTTTGTGTGACTGACTGAGTGGCGGGCGACAAACCCGAGTACTTGAGTCCTGAGTGACAAGAGTACCGAGATGAGGAGCTGAAGACGGGGAACCGAGGACGTACTGGGTTTTCATAGATCATAGGCCAGGACTAAACTTTGACTTCTTGGCTGCTATTGTCTTTTAAAGGTATGTCCAGGAGATTGGATCGAACATACTATTGCCAGAAATGTTAACTTGAAAATACCGTCTTGAAGAATCCAGCCCTTTTATGTAATATTGATATCTAGTAGATATTTATTGCGGTGGATATTAGGGAAAGAATTTTACAAATCTTCGAAAATAGAAAAAAAAACAATGAAGCCCGTGATCATAGTCTCCTATTATTAGTGGTCTATTTACATACGAGACTTAGTTTTTGCCGACTAATATCAGGACCACCAAACGGGTTATACCGCGTGTATGTCAGGCACCGTTATTTCAGTGGAATCTATTTCGTGCTCATGAAAAAGCGTTCTTATATATGGTAATATTAACTCTTCATAAGATAAATGGGATCTTCTTCACTGGGAGTCAACTGATATTTGTGATGGCGTCAACAACCCAGCGAAACGTAGCGAAAGATGTAGCGGAGTCTGCTGTGGAGCATTGAGCATTTGATATCGTAGCAAAGGCCATCTGCTAGCTTACAATTCCTACCCCTTAGATAGGAAGCATTGAGTTACTGACATACGTGTTTTCATATACACAGACGAGGCCTTGCTGGCCGAAAGTGATTCCAATAGAATCCTGCATTGCGTACGACACTTAGATGACGCTATCCACCAAGATGCTCAGCGGTGTGCCAAGGCCAAATATCCAAGCATCATTCCGGCAGATTTGCTTAGTATGGAGCTATATATACCAGCCGCGACACACAAGAAACGCGACGAGGACTCCTATGTCTTGGAACCCCATGCTTGGGTGTTTGACGATAATTCAAACCCGCCCTACGATATTCCATATTAGAATGATCGTTGCCGGCTTGCACGCAGATACCTCCGGGGTGGCTGATGTTAGAACACAGTATATGTTGTCTTCTCAAGCCTTGCCACTAAGTTTCCGAACAGATATAGATATTTGCTTCCAGTTCAGGAGGCAGTAAGACTTCTTACCAGCCCCTAGGTTAGCCTATCAATATCTCTTAGTCGAACAGAGCCACATCCGGGTTCGCTTCATCCATTCGCCGTCTCTCATCAGCATCCTTCCTCTTCTCCAGCTCCAACAATGCAGCTCTACATACAGTGCTCCTTGTCGAAGTGATCCGGCCATCCATGGTGGAGATACATATTATAGACATCCTATGAACACTAAATGAGCCTTCGTGTTGTAAGCCCAAGACAAGAGAATCGATTGTTTGAACCTACCGCTACGTGCTTGGTTTGCCTTCCCCACGCCTCACGCTGCTCTCTATCGAGCTCACTCTCATTCTCACTCTCATTCTTGTGATCACCAACATCATCATCAGCACGACTATAAAACCTTCCCGTCACCGGCCGCCCCAACGGGTCGGGCACCAAAATCCACACCAAGCCCTCATACCGCAGCGTCCAAGCCCCCAACAGTTCCGCGACGGGCTCCGTGCGGTGGTGGGCCCTCCAGTTCTCCGCATCGGACACCGTGACGTGGTGGGCGGAACTCCGTAACCGTACCCGCGTCCGTATCGAGGATCAGCGACGTGGCCTCCCGGTCTAGGCTCCGCGTGAGGCGGATGCAGTGGGCTGGGAGGGGTGGGTCATTTTCTTGCCTAGGTTGGATATTTGGACTGGAGGAGTGGGAGTGGTAGCAGATCGGGACGGTCTCCCAGTGGACAACGAGCTGCTCAAATGGCTTCCCCGAACGGAGATAGGGGAGATGGCGGAGGAGGTCCAGTACGTCCTCGTTTTTTCCCCTCCGGAGCGGTGATGGAGTCCCAGCCGGTTGGAGGCGGGATGATGAGCGCGTCGTCGTCGAGGTAGGGGTGGTGGAGTACTGCTTGGTAGAATCCTAGCACCGCGTTGACGGTCTCGTCGCGGGAGTACATCGTCATGCCAGGTTGGTGAGTGGTCATCGTGGCTGACAGGGTTGGATAATGCAGATGATGCCGAGTTCGGGCTGAAGTGGATACAACGACCGGCCGTCGTGACATAGATGTCACTCCGAACTCTTGATTGGATAGCGTGGCTTGGAATTATGAACTCATGAACTTCAGCTGGTGGCTGGTCTAACTACAACCCCTTGCGTCTGCTAGCCCTTACTTGGATGCTCCCACATAACAATCAATATATGGTAAATTGGCTACGAATAGGAGAGAGCTCATGTGTAGCCAGCTCATCAAGTCTCGACTTGCTAACCTAAGCTAAGCCTTCGCGGTTCTTGATGTTGGGACGACCTGTCCACTAATTACCCAGAGTATACGTTTAATGATGATTAATATACAGTTTGGGTCTTTACGGAATGTAATTAGGCTCTTGGACTTGCACGCATTTATATTGAGATGGTCCGTACCACCGGAAACTGGTATTTAAAGCTGACGCCTATGCCCTAATCTAGCGTAAGTTGGTCGGTCTTCCTTCTGCTTGCTTGCTTGCTTGCTTGCTTGAAAGAAGGCTGCCTTGCCTTGCCTGTCAGGGACCACACCCATAGCCATTGCATACGGGCAAAAAAATCATAGAAAATCACACGAAAACGCAATACATCGACGTCCTTAAAAACAAAGGTGTAGGTATCTTCCAAGCTGTCCACTTTCTTCTTTGCTGCGATTTGGTATCTCCTCCGCACATTGTCGGCTCCCATTACTCCTCGACTCGAAAAAAAATCAGGAACATCGAAAAAGATTAGTTGTAGTAGTTGTTGCAATTGTAGTAGTCTTGGGTATGTTTTTTTCCGTTGGGACAGCTGATCAGCTGGCCAACCCAAGATCTATTAGGGTCGATAGCCAAGCTATGCCTCCCCCACATCCAGGTTTATATGTCGCCTAGAAGCGAGTTTTGGTAGTAGTAGAGACCGCGTAATTACTGCCCTTCCCGAAATTCCAAGAGATTGTTTGTTTTGACTTTAAACGCCGAGCATCGAATGAGGAAACCAGATTGGAGTCAGATGCCTTTTCGTGAAAGAAACATGGGACAGCATGTTCTAATGGTATCATGGGAATATGAAAGAAGAAAAAAACTGCAATGCAAAGTATATCAACACGTCAGAAGTTGATGTGTCGAGCGCTGCCGGGGAGAATTGTGTCTCCCGAGCAGCTCTGGCCGAAAAGGGGTTGGAAGTGGGTGTTGCGAATATTCATGTTGATTATAGCTAGTCGTAAGCAGTATGCAACCCCTAGCGGCGGCCAGGTGGTCCATTCGTGGCCCCATCCACGTTACCAGTCAGCTCGGCCACACGAGCTTTGATGCGAGCTACACGGGACTCGATAGCTATAAGATGTTAGCGGGTAGGATATAATGCAGAAAGATGGGGGTTCTTACTCTCTTCGCCATCGCCACTGGTATCATCGTCTTCCGTAGTCTTGCTGTATCCACCCCGGCTTTGCTCTTCACTTTGTCTTGTGGCGCGTTCAGCGGCATTCTTCCTAATAGCAGCCCATCGATCCTGCATGGGAACGGATGGTGATGGTGCACCTTCCTCGTCATCTTCCTCCTCCTGGACAGCAAGGCCGTGGCTGACATGTCGGGCAATTGGCGGCGGCATAGCGTCGTCAATACTTTGGTCGTCGTCAGGAACGAAGGCAGGCTGATCGGAGAGTGGACCCTGGTCGAAGCGGGAGAACTCGTGTCGAGCCTCTGCTGCGTCTGCAGTATCAACTCGCGACAGATTATCATCAACAGATGGCTCGTACACCGGCTCGTGAGCTGCCGGTGTTACTGGTGCCGCCGTTGGTGTTTTCCCTCCAGAGCCTTCTGCTGGAGCCCCCGCAAGCGAGTCAGGTGGAGACACAACAGTAGGCTCTGCGGGCACGGGCTCTGGCCGTTGCTCTGTCGGCGCTGGAGCGGGAGAAGGCGCTCGAGCTGACGTAGGCGTCTGGGCCGGTTCTGCAGCCAGCATGCTATTTACATTCGGGCCGGCATTTTCAGGCAGCTTCGATTGCCGATTCTTATTGCGGCCAAACAGCTTTTTGAGACCACCCCCGGATTTCTTCTCGTCCTTGTGAAGCTTCTTGTGCTTCTTGCTGTCGGCGGGACTAGGGGCGGCGGGCTCAGGAGACAGCATATTTTCTCGTGCTGCCTCGGTTGACTCCTGCTCACGTGGCGTGGGCGGCAGAGGCGAATTCCGGCCAGTGGGTCCGGATCGTTCAGCAGGATGAATATCTTTGGAATCGAGTTTCTTTTCAGGAATTGGCGTGAGCGGTTTTGTGGGCGTTTTCTGCTCAGGTTCGGGAGGCGACTGCGCGGCAGCCTGGGATGGAGCCTTTTCTGGAACCTCAGGCTTTAGGTTACTGCTACCATTTGTCTTTAACCCGTTTGTTGGGAGATGGTCTTGTGGCTGCTGCAAAGAGACCTGGGACGTGCCACGGCCCGCAAATGCGTTGCCAAGGTAAGCCTCACGGATGGTTTCTTTGTCGTATCTGTTCGCCCACTTTAAGGCTGGAGAAGCCTCACTCACAACACCTGGCTGAAGGGTGAGAACGCTGTTAGTCTTTTCCCTTAATACATCCTGATCCGACCGCCCGCGCCTTTCTGCCTTAGTTCCGCTTTGTTGCTGTTGGTACTGCTTGGCCTGGAGCTTTTGTGCTGCTGCCTGTATCTTAGCTTGTTGATCAGGCCCGATGCTTGTTTTGCTCACACCAGCGCCAGTAGTAGCACTGGGCTTCAGACGGTCGCCTTTGTCGAGAGCCTGTTTCCCGGCCGATTTGCTTCGCGAAATTCCCCTGCTTCGTTTCGTCCAGCTGAAAAGGCCTTTCTTTTCGGCGATGTAAGCTCCGGCATCCGGTTCAGGTGCAGCGCCCTTCACCATCTCCTCCATCACGAGCCACCTACCCGTACGAATGAGCGTCTCAATGACTGCGCATCTACCAAAAGCTGATTTACGTTCTGCGGTCTCCTCAGGAGCCAGACTGCTCATCCAAACCCACCAAAATGCGTCATCAAGGTCAAAACGAGTGATGCTAGCCAACTCGCCGGGTTCAAGCTGGCGGTCGCTCTCGAGTCGTGGGCGATGCGATTGCGAGCTCCGCTGCCTGACGTTTGTTTCAATGCGCGGTAGGATCTTGTCCGGTGGTAGCAATAAGTTGGAAGGGCTGGCAGGCCCATCATCCACAAATCCAGATGACAGGAAATCTGCCCAAGAAGGTGTCGTCGGCCGCCCAAGATTTACGCCTGAAGCAGGAGTAGTCCTCAATCCCACGGTATTCCTTGTCTGATTGAACCTCCCCGATTCATCATCCTCATCCTCTTCATCCAGAGTATCCCCGAAACCGATATCCTCAAACCGCGACCAAGATGCATCTCGGAGACTAGTAGAATGCTTCGAACTAGACACTTGAGACTCGTTGGCTAGAGAGATCGCCTTAAGAACTCTGCGGCACTCCTCAGTTAGAGCTTTTATGGGGTCTTCATACTCGGAGAAATCGCGAAGTGCTTGATCATCATCGCGGTATTGGAAGTGATTAGCACGACGTAGTAGCGCAAAGGGAGTTGACGAGACAGTATCAACAATCATGACCACCTTGTATGTCGACGACATTAACAATGACGGCGTCTGTGGGGGATACTCGGTTTCCTGCAGTAGTTTCTGCAAGGACATGGGGAGCATAGATATACCACCACGAGCTGGTTGAGGAGACAAGGACCTTAGATAAGCAAAGAACAGGTGACTTGTCGCATCAGCGGCACTGTAGTTTCATTAGCATATTAGTACAGACGACTGAATCTAGAAGCGCGCAAACCTTAACCAAGACTTATATCCGCCCTCAAAGCCATTGCCGGTGTCCTTGTGTTCGAAGGCCCACCAAGCTGCCATACGCGACAATTTGCGACCGCCAAAGCCGTTTGTCTTGCCGTGGGCCGCGATCGCGGAGAGCAAGTCGAAGTAGTCGAAAATGATCTGCGAACGAGACTGGTTTTCAACGCTCAGTGGAATAAACGTCGAGAAAGAATCAGGGGCCATGCGCGAGTCTATACCAACGAGTTTCATGCTTAGTACATATTTCATAGCTAGTTAATACACATCGCGAGCTGGCCTTACCTTGCTCCCCGACCTTGAATAGCTCGTAGGCATCCCAGCCCACGAGACCGCCCTGCAGTCTGCTCCAGCACCATTTCAAAACACCAGATATGACCTGTTTGAGTGTCAACAAGGCTTCTATAAAGCGACATATACATGTGCGACACAACGTACCATCGGTTCAGTCATGCGCAGCTCCTGCGCGAGGGCTTCCCCGCGCACATTCTGACTGCCATCGAAAAAGTGGCGGATGAAGGTGCGCACAGCGCTAGGGTCAGATGCTGGGCGGAATGGCAGAAGAAGAAAGGGATGATCGAGAGCTAGGATTAAGAACACGTTAGTCCTTGTGGCACTTGGCGTCCAACCAACAACCTCGATCGGAATGTAATGTTCGTACCCCTCGCCTTCAGTTCCTCCGTACACCGTCTTATCAGATCCTGAACTTCCTCCGACTCTACGGTGGTCCTTGTGTACGCATCCTCCCAGCGCGGTTTGTTCGGCAATTGATGCGCCAATTCGTCGAGGTTCCCGTTCTTCTTATTCTTGTGTTTGCCGTGGCCATCTTTACCTCTTATTCGAGAGAAGAGGCTCGGCATGGTGATTGGTAGGCCAGATATGGCAGATATGGGGATGCCTAGATAAACAAATTCGGGCACCGCATGCAAATCGAGGGTGGAATATCGCAGGGACGGAAGCGAGTGGGCGTGTTGTTGAAGACTCGAGATTCGATACAAGCTAACGCGCAATGTTGTTTGAAAAGAAAGATTTGGCCGAGTTGCGCCAACGGGTGTGGGGTTGGGTACCGGAGGGTAATAATATCGAATATTATTATTATCAATGCAGCATGAGCTGGTCTGCACGGGGATGCGGGAAAGGTGTGATGTGTTTCGCTGGCAGTGAGTGAGAGTGGGATTTATTTCCCAGGGTACGGGCAAGATGATATACTTGTAATGAAATCCTCGCGCTTCGATGTGTCGACGACGGCAGTGGAAGAAAAAAAACACAGAAAGGGAAGAATGGAATGATGAATTGTGAGGTCCTCGCGCAATGTCACGAAGCCCGTGGGAAGAGAGAGTATGGAGATCAGACCAGAGAACAGACGTCAGAAAAAAAAAAAAGGGTCAAAGTCGCAAAAAGAGGCAGGAAAAGATTAAGGGGGGCGCTTCTAAAGTTCGACGAAGTACTTAACCTAGGTAGTACTATGTACATGTATGTAAACTTCCCAGCTCCTCCCAAGCTTGCAGGCTTGCTCTCGAAAGTTATTAATTAGATTGCGCGCTGCATTGGGGGTACTTGGTGGCTTTTACGGCGTTACCTCCCAATCGCTCCAATCTCTCTGTCTCTTCGCCTATCCTGGGCTATCCTGGGCTATCCTGGCCTGTCCTATCCTGTCCTAGTAGTGGCTGCTGCTAGGCCCTGCTAGGTTATATGTAGCTTGAACTGGCTGTGTGGAGAAAGTGAATCGATGGCGTTATTGGCCAACGTGGTCAGGGCACCATCGAATTATGGGTTAGATCGAAAACCGTCCAAAGTCATTCTCCCGCTAGTCGTGAGGCTGATGGTACTTGCTCATATTTCATGAACGTTTAATTGCAGGGCGGGAAGTGGTCACACTAAAAATGGACCATTTGATGTATGTACTATGTATGTACAATCTGAAGTCTCTCGATTGAAAAGTGCATCCATCGATGTAGGAACCCGAACCTTTACGTAGTAGGTAGGGTGATGGATGCGCTGAACTCTCCCTCCTCTCACAATAACATCTGAACCTACATGTACTTAATAAGTCCCTTACCTATCTTCATGAGATGAGTATATCATTAGGTAGGAATGTATGCTGCGTAGTACAGCCGATACGGTTAGAATGGAATACTCGCTGTCGGTTCATATCTCGCTTTATCTCTCTAGATGCGACGGTCTGACAAGAGAGTTTTCCTTTTGCCTCGCCGATTTGCCAACCTCCAGGCTGTTTGCTTTCGCCTCGAAAAGACTAACGACTAACACAACAACCCGAAAACAAGGATCACAGCCATCGGAACAACCTGCCTGCTATTCCGTAGCACCATGTGGTAAATTGCACGCCAGCTGACTTACATACATATGCCTATCTACGCAGTACATAGTATTAGCTTAGTCATGTACCATGCAATCCCGGCTTAGACAGCAGATATTGCGTTCGAGTCATGGCGATAGCTTCACTTCGTGCAGTTCCGTTTTCCTCCTCTATTCGCTGCCACGGATAGACATTGCTGCTAGCCTATCCTTAATTGGATTGTAACCCGAGCATACGTCGATCGGCGAAACTCCATTGACCTACTGCAGTAGGCAGCGAGATTTGACAGACGGGGTCGAGCATCATCGGCAGTTCAAATCATTCTAGACGATTTTCGGCCCTATCACGTACCACTCCAAATGGTCGCCAAATGTCACCATCTTCTGGAAATGCCCAGCGCATGTAACCTTGGTCATTTCCTTTTGGCCATTTGCTGCTGCGTTCAGTCTGGATTCAGATCTGCCAGTAGCCGTCTATGTGGTCTAAGTGCTGTGCAACTATTACACTGAAACAACAATAGGAACGACGAGTCTGTGTGTGTCGGAATACTTCTTTCGTACATGCTATACGGAATATCTACCTACTCAGCAGTTCATCGTCGACTTGTTGGTATTATCGCAAGCAGCAGGGAAGATTCGGCCTCCTCGGGTGCAATGAAATGCCAAGACAGCCTTTTTAATGCCATCTTGGCTACCTATGGCATCGGACCCCTTTTATCGTCTAAGCCATCCTGACGCGTTCGGCTTGCATGAGCACAACTCATCAAAAATCCGAAGGCCAATCAACGTTATATGGAAACCATTGGCTACCTGCTCGACCAGTCGCTTACGAACCGGGGGGTTCCAGATGAGTTGGCAATCGTGGTGAGATCACCGATAAGTGTGCAAAAAAGCCTGCTTTTGGCAAAGTCACCCGCAGCACCATCCGTGCAGTGCCGGTTCCTGCTATTGGATCGTTGTCCGGAGCATTGGGCGTGTCCCTTGCGGGTCGCGACTTTTCGCGTCAAAAGGGTGGGTGTGGGATTGAAGGGGACTTGGTGTGTACATGTGCCACGCCGCGATATTCTATCGTGCTTTGCCACAATCCATCGTCCCGAGCGTGTGGTCTGGCTGCCAACACATCGTCAAGCCGGCAGGAGCTGCGGATTTCTAGAAGCTGAAATCCTGGCCTGCTGAAGCTTCTATCATCCGCTTATCAAACGTCTCTGGCTCCTTTCGTGCTTCCTACCTGGAGCTGACATGACATTGTATGTACCTCTGCTCCTGAAGATGGCTCAGATGGTGCCAGCGTGTGGCTTGCGCTCATGTCCATAATCTTCCCAGTTCAAGGGACAGGGGACCTGCATGGCTAGTGCGAGATCTTTAAATCATGTCTCTTCTGCAACAGCGATCACCCCGGCACTCATTACATAAACGCTATGTGTGTGACAGCTCCAACCGGCTCTAACCACCATTCTAGGAGTCGTTATAAGATGATCATAGCTGTCCTTTGAACAGCGACAAACGCTAACTGAATACACTATTTGCAAGACAGGATTAACCATATTAAGCTTAGGAAAGATGTCTTACATGTGCTATCCTCAACCTGATATGTAATAAGAGCACCCAAGATATCTACAGCAATGATAACTAGCCGCCAAGTGGGTAGATAGGAAGGCGGCATGCAACCTTAAAGGTACCTGTCAACCTGCGGTGGGGAGCTGTGATCTCCACATTCCCGAAACAGTTTCTCCAACAGCCTTGTCAACGGTTAATAATTGGCTTAGTAAGAAGGACTGACGTCTCGGTCAAAGCTGCATTGCAAGTTCATGCCATCGATATTCAATCTTTCGGCTTTAACTATGCGAATTGGCATGATCTCTGGACGGTGAAGCATCATCAATCAGCATCGTCGCGGATCCCTCATGCGCCGGGTCCCTATTCCGTACTCCCGTCGTAGCTTTTGACTATATCCTTGTGATGCCACCTCTACCATATAATCCGGGCGACTGGCTTTCCGATAATCACGATAACGTTATATTTCATCAATCAACTAACTCCCAGTGTGTCCCAAGCCACATGTGCTTCGTGAGCGGATCATTCTGTTTTGTTTCAACTTTCGGGTCCCGGTGGAGTTTTCTTGTCCTTGCGTCGTGGGTCGTGGGGTCTGATGGTGCTCCGCCAGTTCCAAGCTCAAAACCTGCCCTAAAAAGGGTCCGTGGAACGCTTGGTGATCCTATTACGATATCTACCTCCGACTCGAGCGGCGAGCTCCTCACATCTGGACAAGTTGATACGCTCCCGGCACATTCGTCGGGATCTCAACCTCAACCGCAACACGCCGACGTATGCATGCCGGCGAACAATGCGGGATGAGTATAAGTAATTGGGATAAGCGTACGGAATAGAGTAGGTATTATGTATGAGAAACGAATTTGGCCAATGATGGCGTATATCAAGACTCACGAGAGATGCGCTTTGGCAGTGTACAATGGTTTGATTTATTACTCACTATAGTCCTCTTCGTCTAGAAGGGTATTTTTGCCCGACCTTTATACTGTGGATTTTTCTTACAAGAACCAAGACCCCGATCCGTTTATAAGCAATAGAACGCCAACCTCAGCTTTACCAGGAACAACAAGATATCCGAACGCCTGATCACACATAGTCCGAAAAGGTAGACCAGACTCACTTCGACTCCTCATCGTCGACTTTGCCATCTTCCTCTTCCTCTTTTGAAGCCTCATTCTTCTCCTCTTCTTCCTCACCATCAACCTTACCAGCTTCACCTTCCTTTTCTAGAACCTCGCTCTTCTCCTCCCCCTTCTCATCGACCTTACCAACGGCCACGACCGGGGCCGGGACCTCCTGCTTAGGCTCCGGCTTCTTCGCCGCCGCCGGGTTCAGATTCCAATCAATAACCCCATCCTCGCCGTACCGCGTGCGCAGCCACTCGTTCGCCTTGCGGAAGTGTCCGCAGTCGAACCAGCCCCTCATAGCGCTCAGCGGGCTCGGATGCACGCCCTTGAGAATCAGATGCCTCTTACCATCGATCTTGGTCACCCGATCCCCCGCGGCCTTGCCCCAGGCCAGGAAGACGACGCCGCGCGTGCGCTTGGCGGCGACGAGGTCGATGACGCGCTGCGTGAGGCGCTCCCACCCCTTCTTCGCGTGCGAGTTCGCCTCGTGTGCCCGCACCGTCAGGCACGTGTTCAGCATCAGCACGCCGCGCTCGGCCCAGGGCGTCAGCAGCCCCCCGCCGTTCGGCGGCGGCGAGAAGGAGGGGTAGTCGTTGCGCAGCGCCGTGTACATGTTCTTCAGCGACGGCGGCGCGGGGGTCGGCGGGCGCACGGAGAAGCAGAGGCCGTGCGCTTGGTTGTGGTTGTGGTACGGGTCTTGCCCTATGATCACCGCCTTGACGGTGTGGAAGGGCGTGTGGCGGGACCTGCGGAAGACTTGTCATTAGTAATGCAATGCAGTGCGACAGATAGATAGATAGATAGATAGATGGTCGTGAGACATAGCCGCAGAAGTAACCCCAGCGTAGAAAGCAAAGGTAAGAAAAAGAGCAACATAACCTACCACGAATACACATCCTCCCTAGGCGGGAACACCTTCTTGCCGGCCTTGACCTCGGCCTCGAGGAACTTCTTGAGGTTGATGAACTCGGGCTTGACGATCTCGTCCTTGAGGAGCGCCAGCCAGCTCGGGTCCAGCGTCTGGATCTCCAGCTGCAGGTGCTTCTTCTGCTCCGCCGTCAGCCCCGCCACCCACTTGTCCTTGTCGAAACGGACCGCCGGCGCAGCCGGTCCACCACCGGACGCGGGGTTGGAGGGGGAGGAGGAAGTGGGAGAGGACTTGGGCGCCCCGAAGAACGACGTGATGCTGCTGTTCACCTTCGGCTTCTTGTTGTTGGCGTCTGTCGAGGCGAGCGGGCCGTCGCTCTTGCGCTTTAGCGAGGACGACATTGTGCGGGTGAGAAGTGGAAAGATGCGGCGGCTCCGATATGCAGGTTTGCGGCAAAGTATGCGGGATAGGTGGTGGTGGGATGAGAGCCGGTGTGGAAGGTGAGGAGTCTGGACCCGAGGTGAGAGGAGACGGGGTGTGGGACGCAGACGTAGATGACGTAGGGACGGCAGCGTGGGCTGAATGCGACTGAAAGTCGTTGACGGGCCAATTATTGGAAGAACAGAGACACTCTATAGGTACTATGCCATGTAACCTGAACCAAGTGCAACCAATGGGCCTGATAGTAATGAGTTGGGAAGGTCGAGTGAAACAATAGAATTGTATGTAGGTAGTGAGATTTCCC
The DNA here is from genome assembly GCA_022497155.1 of Whalleya microplaca. NCBI lineage: Eukaryota > Fungi > Ascomycota > Sordariomycetes > Xylariales > Xylariaceae > Whalleya > Whalleya microplaca. The sequence goes on from MU385720.1 coordinate 787,810, forward strand.
AGCTTTTAATGGGGTCGTGGTGGGCGCGTTGGAGACGCGAAACCTCTTAACGCGAAATTGGTACGCGATCAAATTGTGGCTTGTGCTGAAGCTGAAAGCTGGGGTTGAGGGCCAAACGAGATGAGGATGTAAGAAAATCACTGGTTGCCCAACGGCCCCTATACGAAAACTCTATACGGATCATCAGATTATCGTCATATTAATCTTTTCTTCTGAGGCTATGAAAAGCCCTGTCTGCATTGGCTTGTTCGTTCTATGGAGTCTTTTTTGTTTTCCCCCGTGACCTACCTAATGTATGGACTACCCTACTGTACACAGGTGCTGAAGCCGTTTCGGTCTATAAATCATTTCTATCGCCCGATGCGATTACCGTACCATGACCGATTGACTCCTTTTTGTGACGCCCCAGCCTCTAAACAAGGTATCATGACTGTGAAAAGAAAAGAACGCCTGCTAATGCAAAGGTGAAAGTGAGGGGAGAGGGAGAGAGAGGTGTAAGGGATACAAGATCATGGCTCGTCGTTTCCATCCTCATGGTGTTTCCTCTCCTTCCGCTCATTGACGCTTCTGAACACTCTCTTGCCGACCTCGTAGCTGCTAATCATGATTGCACACGAGGGTGCGACTTTGAGGGTGCGCGGAATCCATCCTTTCCAGAGTCCGGCTATGCCTTCAGTAGAGTAGATATGCCAGAGTAAGCGAGCCATAGATCGCTCTTCGGGTGCCAAAGTGGCACTGTCGACCGGCTGCGCTACTTTTTTTGCCGAGTTTCGGTAGACCTGCGTTCGCGTCTTGCCGACGTCGAACGGCATTGTTACTATCGACGCCGTTCCGCCAGAGAGAGCCCCAGCTGTGAAACTGTCCATGAAAGTCGCCGTGTGGCTTTCCTTGCTCTGCGATCTCGACCGCGCTTTTGTCTTGGAGCCGTCCTGCTCCCTAGTGATAGAGCGACCCCGCCGTTGCTCTCGCATATCGGTGAGCTTGCCCCTGACGGCTTCGTAGCCAAACCAGTACATTCCCGAGAACGGTACGTCTCGCCAGAGAGTTAGGGGAAGGCCTCGCCACAGTGTACGGAAGCCCTGCTCGGCCACGTTCTGCCGGATGCCCTTGAAGGTATTCGCGAGATGACTGGTTGTAGTAGAGCCCGCAGACGCCTGGAGTCGGGTTCGAAAAAGCTCTACCGGGCTAACTGAGGTCGCGGCGAAGATCCGCGCAAGTGAACCGGCAACGAGAGGCACGTAATCGTCTTTCGTAAGTTTGTTGATGGGACTTGCCGGGTTGAATCGCAGCCAGTCGTAACCAGTGAAATAGATGATATTGGCCGGGACAGCCATGACCAGCGTGGGGGAGAGGCCCCTCCATAGCGTTGTGAAGCCCTCATGGCGCGCAATCTTTTTCAAGCCATCGAATGTGGTCGTGAACTTCCTCTTCTGCACTTCTTCCACTGCACATTCACCAGCACTCGTCAGTCCTCCAAGTCCTTCCAATCGGGGGCCGGCGATGCAGGCTTCGGTGCTACCATTCATAAAGAACACCTCTCGACAACAGGCGGTTACGCCCAGGTTCGACGGTCGGAAAGCACTCGGGGAAGAAATCGCAAGTTTCTGCAGATCTGCGACATGTTGCGACGAACCTTGCGACTGTAGTCGGACGCGTACAACATCGAGAGGGGTAACTGAATTGGCCACTGTCAGCATTTCTGGTCTATCATATATTGGCTTTATATATTAATGCGCTTACCCAGCAGCGAAGTCAAGAGACTGCCAGAGATGGCAGAGAGCATCTTCTGCCCCGCCGAGATGTCCATACCGTCAGCTCCGTCGTCTTGCAACGAAACCGGGGTCTGTCCAGCAAAGGCGTCCTCGCCGTCTAATCTATCGTGGTTGTGACCACCGAAACTATGGTTCGTTGTACTCATCGTGCGCAAGCCCGGGTAAGCCGGGGGGCGCGCGTCGTCGCAGCTCGATGCAAAGTCGGTGAACGGATTCGGGTCTCACGAAGGGAAAAGGAAGAGAAAAATATATGCGGTGGGCGAGGTGGCGCGGGAAGAGTTCGTAGGTATTTAGTTGTTGGAAATGTAAAGGCTGACCTGAGGTGGCGAAGAAGAATATTGGGGCGAGGAATGGGGTCTGCGATTACGGACAGAACGCAGATAGTGTCTTTCTTCGCGTCATTAATAGGGTAGAGCGTTTGAGGCTAATTTTTTCTCCCAATTTTTGCCGGCGCTGTCCGAGGCCGAGAGCGAGCTTGCTCAATCCCGATCGGGCGGAAATCGAATTGAATGGGCAGAATGGGCTTGGGTGTGTTTGGGTGCAACCTTCCATGATGTCAGAGCCAATCGGATCCAAATGTCGTTGCACCGACACATCCCAAAGCTTGGACCCTCATGCAGCCCGGTCTTTGTCGGTGTTAAGATAATGCATCTCGATCTTGATGAGCTCCAGCTTCACCGGTGAGTCGTGACCTCCCTCTCACCTCATCGCCTCATCAGCTCATCAATCAGCTCCCTAAACCTAGCACTTAAGCTCCTCAATACCTCCACAGTTGATCCTGCTCGATATACTCGGATCGGCTTTAATTATTAATTCAAATTCACCCCTTTTCCCTGTTACGTATGGTGCATTAATCTTCTAAGTTCGTTTGCCACTATGGAGCAACCGCCAGAACAGATACAGTCTGACCTAGATAGCTTTAGAGAACAATGGCGTGCAGAAGTGTCAGCTCGTTCAAGAAATCCTGCTGCCTCACAGCAGCGGAACTCATTCCAAACTCAAGCAGGATCTTCTATACCTAGCAGGCCTCCTCGTGACGTCCCACATACGAAGACAGCTTTGAAAGCCAGTCACCAATTGAATGATGACGATGATGACGATGGCTATGTCCAAGCACAGTCCTTTGACGACATAGAGCCGGGCAAAGCTCGAGGCGGACAAAGGCTCGATGGACAAGATGTCATTGCTAAGGGCAAGGAACAAGAGCCACATACCGCTCTTGAGTTCTATGAGAAAGCCGTGGAGAGGGAGACTACGGGGAAGCTTGGAGACAGTCTCCAACTTTACAGAAAGGCATTCCGGATGGATGACAATGTCGATCAGTCCTACCGGACTAAGCACTTCCCAGGTCGATGGGCAAAACCTACACAGGTCAATCCGTCAAACGCGCCTGTCACGGTTCCCAATACCGCCCACCACTCCCTAGAAGGACCCACATTGTCACTACCGGATCTCATCGCCAGCTTCGCCAGTCTCACCATCGAGGGCGCGCCCCCTGAATGCGAAGGCACGGATGCGCCCCCCTGTCCAATTGCCTCACTACCCGACGAAATCCTAGTCCACATCCTCCGCGACGTAGCCGTAGCCGACGTCGGCGACTTCGTCCGCCTCGCCCAAGTCTGCAAGCGGCTGGCCTACCTCATCGCGACCGAGGACCAGATCTGGCGGCGCATCTGTCTAGGCTCCGAGTTCGGGTTCGGGAGCATGCACTACTCATGGCAGCGGGGCCTCCTCTGGGAGCCCCTCCCCGCCGAGGATGGCGACATCCTCACGACGGAGACGACGGAGGAAGAGCGCGCGCTCCAGCTCCAAGCCTCGAAGCGCGCGACGACGGTCGCGCTGCTGCACAGCCTGTACGCCTCCTCGTGGCAGACGATGTTCCGGCGGCGCCCGCGCGTGCGCTTCAACGGCGTCTACATCAGCACCGTGAACTACATCCGCGCCGGGCAGGCCTCGACCCACCAGGTCGCCTGGAACAGCCCCGTCCACATCGTCACCTACTACCGGTACCTGCGCTTCTTCCGCGACGGCACCGCCCTCAGCCTCGTCACCACCGACGAGCCCGCGCTCGTCGTCCATGCCCTCACGCGCGACTCCACCACTCTCCCCACCACACAACCACAACTGCACACAGGCAGTACGGGTAGTGATGGTGGGGGAGGAGGGGCGCCCCTCCGCGGGCGCTGGCGCCTGTCGTCCGCGCCGGATCACGCGGAGGACACGGATCTCGCGGACGTGGAGGGCGATCTGTACGTCGAGACCGAGGGCGTGCGGCCCAAGTACATGTACCGGATGGAGCTTTCGTTCCGGAGCGCCGGCGGTAAGAAGGCCGGGGCCCGCAACAATAAGTTGGTCTGGAAGGGGTTCTGGAGCTACAACAAGCTGACGGATGACTGGGCCGCGTTCGCGCTCAGGCACGATAAGCCGTTTTTCTTCAGCAGGGTCAAGAGCTATGGCAATGGTGAGTAGGTTAGTGAATAGATAGGTAGGTCATGTGCTTTTTAGCTGTCGCTAAGGGGAATTGGGGGTGTGTGGGAGGTGAAGGCTATGGGAGGTGGTGGTGGTGGTAGCTACATAGGTCATGATGATGATGATGATGATGAGTACGCATATTTATGATATTGCACAGCATAGGTAGCATTAGGCGTAAATCCCAGTCGAGATTGGAGTTCTTTTGACTATTTTCTGATGTCTATCTTTTGCCTTTTCCTGGTGTCTATCTTCCGCCGTTTTTGGTGTCTATCTTCCGCCCTTTTCACGTGTCATCAGTAACACATGACAGCATCTCGGTGAAAATGCAACGCAGAGGGTTTCCGGGGTCTGACTCCCCCAGCCGTGTATATCAGCCAGCAACCCATTTCGAAATCCACCGATATATTTGCTGCAAATCCAGTCCCGAATCAAGTGCTTTCATAATGCTCATGTGCATGCAGGACCTTTCACCTCCCTGTCCCTCCATAACCCAACGCCAAACCGGGAAAGCTAGTTCAGCCAACTCGTCCTTTCTAAACCGTCCCATCACCACCATCACCATCGCCACCCATATAGCGAGACCTTAAGCATAATTCCAGATTAGCCACGAAAGCCCCGAGCTTTGCTCTATGCTAGTCTCGGGGTACACCACGAGCCTTGAAATACAGTCTCTCATTATATGTCGGCGGGCGACTGGTTCTGCGCTGCGGCCGCTGCGAGCTGGTTAGCGCATCCTGCGAGCATTTCATCGCGTCCACAATCGGGGGCGTGGGCACCGTGGACGTAGGCACTTTGGGCGTAGGCGATCCCCGTTCACTGCTGCTGATTGGGCCGATTGAGCGTCTGCGGGAAATCTCGGGGTCTAGCTTACGTGGAAGACGGCTCGGGATCTCCTCTTCGAAGTTACCGCTCGAGGAGGCCACTGTGGCTTGCGACCTCTGAGACTCTTGCGCGCTGGGCACTGGGAGAATCGAGGGTCCGTCGCGCACATCGTTGGCAGTACTGTCATCGTTGTCGTCGTCGTCGTCGTCATCGTCGTCGATGAGGACAAACTTTCGCTTGAGTCCGCGACGCGCCGCTGTGTGAGTTTGGTGCATTAGTGGATAGAAACGTGGATAGGGATAGGGGAGAAGATGAGGCTAGGCGGTGAGAATTGCTAGTAACTCACGTTTTTGCGGTGTCAGCGCCATGACCATCCGGTGCGTTAGTGCTTCGGGATGCTTGGGTCGGATTGCATCTTCCATGGTATCCTCCTCAGAATCTTCCTTGACGGAGCCGAGTATAGGCGAACCGGCTCGAGAGAGAGCCGCCGGAAGCACCTCGTGGTTGTCGGCGGAGGGCTGAGGGCTAGATGCAGAGAGAGACTGCGGGTCTATCTGGTCTAGGTATTCCGCAAGTACGCGTCTACTCGAACGAAGCAGGGCAGCCGCGAGGTCTCCGTCGGGGGAGATGTCCTTGCCAGACTTGATTTTCTGTAGTTCTTTCTCCTCCCGGGCAAGCGCCTGACTCAATTTGTTTAGTCTTCCTTCGACGTGTGTCTTAACGGCATCAAGTCTCTCACGGAGACGCTCCTCGTGTTGTCTCTGCGTCTCAATGACGAGGTCTCGTACTGCGAAGGCCATCTGTTCCTTGCCGGTCTTTCGGATCATTTCCTCCAAGACCTTTTTCTTGTGGCTTATCGTGTCTGAGATGGTATCTACGATGAGTTTAGTCGCGTCGGACGCCATAGCTAGGTAAGTGCTGAGGGAGGCAATGGAAAGAACGAGGGAAGGGACGACAGAGTCGACAGAGCCGACAGACTGTGAGAGTATGGGCAGTTATTGAGAATGATTGGAATCTTCGGATTCCAACGACATAGCCCAAATAGGGCAAGGCAACATTGAAGTTGAGGAGTTGCTTGATGACGTGTGGATCGGAAGTACAGAAGGGGACGTATTGAGACGCGCTGTCCTCGGAAAAACCCTTTATGTTTAGCAGCTTGGGTACCTTCCTGTTCAATACCTACAAGACCAGCATCAAGTCAAGTAAGGAAGCGACCCTCTTTAAGATAGGTAAGGAAGCGACGCCTTTGAGATGGGTAAGGAAGCGACCCCCTTTTGTGATAAGTAAGGAACGACCAGTGTAAGTTATCGCTTATCTGATGTTCTGTATACTTACATGTAGGTAGGTAGTACAAAGCACTGGTAGCTTCATCACTCTGGCTTCTTTCAAGATGTATCTATCATGTGTATCAACCATAGTTAATAATCTCACGCCTACCAAGTATATTGTAAAGGCTAATATAGTGACTTATCAAGCACATTTGTTTCTGAACTTCAATGCTTTTCTGTACACACATGTATTATCAAGATTGGTACGTGATGTAATTAGCGTCTATGGAGTATCAGCACATTCTCAGATGACTAGGTGACACTAAGGTATTGACATCTACATTGAAATTGCACTGCTGTTCAGATGAAGAATGAGCCCACATCTTGTCATTGTTGTGTTTATCCCTGAAGACTCTATGACTAGCTCTATCTCATCTCAAAATACGTAATATCCTTTCGTATTAAATCGTTTAACTGATATGTTTTCGCTAGTATATACCATGTTACGTAGTTACTCAAAGTGCCCAATCGGATAAGCGCTCATGAGGTGAGATAGGGGTCAACCACGGCCATCCAGAGGGTGCCAAGGCCAAGCAACAGCCAAATACACACTACCTTATGAATTAAAGACATATCTATTAACTATCTCAAGGCATGCATTATCGTGGTGACCCGGGAAATCTCGAGACAAGAGACTTGCATAAACAGCTTTCTGTATTTTGGTTTATGTGAAGTGGTCATATCACAATACCTTCCAGGCATCCTGCGCGATGTCCCTCACAAGTTCCAACTTCTCCCACATCCTTGCCATAGTAACGCCCTTGCCGCCGGCCAAACTGCTGCTGCTGAAGCCACACTGCGGGCTGAGAGCGAGGCAATCCAATGCCTCCTCCGTGCTGATTTGTTGCGAAGCAGCAATTACTTTAGCTGCCATGTGGATTCTGGATTTGATGGCTTCCTTGTCTTCCAGCTCAGGCGTCTTCGTTGAGATGAGGCCTAAGACGACATTCTTGCCCTTGGGAAGGAACCTCAACGGCTCGAACCCGCCCGCCCTCTCGAGATCATCGAACTCCAGAAAATATGTCTGATAGTCTGTTTCGTTGAACAACTTATAGGCGATCTTTTCGTACGAGCCGGAAACCCAGTGCGTCGAACCCGACATATTTCCGCGACATAAATGCATGCCGACATGCAAATCCGCGGGCTTATTTGCGAGAAGTTGGTTATGAGTCCGCGTGTATAGATCTAGCAGCTGTTCCGTATCGGTGCCATCTTTCTGACATCCGCCGAGGAACTGGGATGAGCAGAAATATGTCAAGTGGGGATCATCCACCTGGATGTTGCGAAGACCTGCGTCATAAAGCGTCTGAAGCTCAGCGGCGTAGCACTTAGCTAAGTCGCTGAAGTACTCTTCATCTGAAGTATATCCCGATTCGGAAGTCCACGCTGTTCCTGGCTTCAGTTGGATGTGCTGGTAGTTTGGTGCAGGGATAGTGAATTTGGCTTCTGCCCGTAGTGCTTCAGGGAGGCTGTCTCGAAGTTCGAGCCATTCGGACAAATAGGGCGATTCTTTATTCTGAATCTTTCCCGTGCACTGCAATATTTGAGATCAGTAATCTCGAGGCACTAAGCATTTTTATTTATTTACGAGATTATATTGTTGAGATTGTACCCCCTGGGTAGCTCCGTAGGATATAAAGAAATTGCATAGCAAGTAAGCTCAAAATATTCTTACTATCACTGCCGCACGAGTCGTTGCTCCAAGCTTTGCAAGACCCGTAGTGGTTGGGAAGTCGGTACGAAAAGCATCTGGGATCGGAAGATCTGGTCTGGCCTCGAAACCAGATAGCTTTTCAAAGAAGCCCCCGTAGTAGATGTGCCGTGCATACTCTCCATCCGTGATGGGCCTAATGCCTTTCTCTAGTTGTATTTGAACGACGTCCTTGATTGCCCGAGCTTCCGCATCTTTCACAGATTGTGGTACCTCGAGCGAATACATCTGAGATGGTGAAGAAAGACTAGAGCGAGCATCTAGGAGCGCCTGGGGCCGCAATAGACTCCCAATGTGATCAGCTCTGAAAGGTGGCGCCATACTGAACTATGCTTTTCCTGACAGAATTGAGATCTTGTGATGTCTTCGTACCTTGTCTTGCTTCTAAAGGTAAATGCGGATATCACGGAGCGGGGCTTGCTAGAAACGATCTCTCCTCGAGACTGGTGTAATTACTCCGCATCCAGGGCCAATGACTTGCTATAATCTAGTGTCACATGTAACTTATCCCCAGGTTCTTGGTTATTTCTCAATTATATACATTTCGATTTCACAGTAAAATTGAGTCACTCTCTATTACTCATGTCAGAATTTCGCATATATAATGACTGCGCTTTGATCTATCATCTCCATCTGAAAGCAACATAATCCTCAATTTGACTCTTGTTTTTACACATCGTATGGTTTGAAACAATACGACAAGGTCGATTGACAGACTGGACCTGCTATGATTTTGTAATATATACTGTGAGTACTCTAGAGTTGCGTGATTCGAAAAGCCTCCAACTCCCTAGGTATGCATCTTTCGAGGCTGAAGGTTTGTAGTGTAACACAAACATCCTTGTATAATAATTCATCACAGGCCTTCACATAAATAGCAAAGTTGGATATGATTTGATTTGGGTTCATTATATGCATACCTGATTGCTCCTTTGAATTGTTACTTCAGTGAAGCTCTATAAATATTTTGTAAATAAGCTGGCATAACATGAATACAATTTAAAGCGAAGTGTAGAGTTAGGTTATCATAAGTGTGCGCACCTGAAGCCCTCTCGCGAGGTAATTGAAGACTGCTATTAACCTTTTCGAGTGTATATTTAACAAGTCCATTAAGTCGCTATTACATTCTGTATGTGAGGTGAAACACATTTTATGCTTGATTTTATGTTCCTTGTCCTACTTACCAACTAACTAGTTTACGGATGTAGGTGCTATCTACTATATTGCGCGGACATTACCAGTTCCCTAACGCCGAATATCTAACATTCAAACGGAAGTAAAGTGGAGTTGGGTACGGGATGAGATTTTCACTAAGTAACCGGAATTTGTAAGCAGACGTGAAGATCACCGGCAACATAACATATTTACCCAATTACTACGGCGTCGGGCGGCTATATTATAACTCTGTCTTACACTGTTGGTCACCAAATCTAGCTGTGTAGATGAGACTTTAGATAGATGTATGTGAAAATAAGGCCCTACTAGCACGATCAACATTACAGGGGTATAGTTTCGCACTTAATAGGCAACTTAATTGAACTTTAAGACATTGTGAGGTAAAACGGACCACTTGTGCTGCATAGCGTTTGTCAGCAGAAGGATCCCCGATTTTTCGGCTATCTGATTTCAAATCACGTCACACAAATATAGACTGACGATTTGTTGCAGTGTAGATATAACAAGGAATGCTTGATCTAGGCAAGTAACCGCAAGTTCCGAAAACCATAACCTCGCTCAACACCAAAACTCCTAGCTCTTTCGAAATAATGTCTTCTCATCAAAAAGCCATCATAATACAGGCCGAAGGGGTCGCATCGGTAGTTCCTGATGCTCCGATCCCCAACATTCGTCCAGGCTATGTCAAGGTCAAGACGGTCGCTGTAGCTCTAAACCCAACTGATTGGAAGCATATTGACAAATATGGAAATCCCGGCTCCTTAGTTGGGTGTGACTATGCGGGTATTGTCGAGGAGGTCGGTCCCAATGTTACCAAGGGGATTCAAGTCGGCGACAAGATTGCTGGTTTCGCCCATGGCGGTAAGTCTCTCAGTGAAATACTAAACTTCCTATTTTTCCTAATCTTTGATTTTGATTTTATTCCTCTTGTGAAAAGGGGGACAAATAATGGTGTGAGCCCAACGAACAACCAGGGGCTAACTAGCATGATGTCAGCAAATTCAAACAACCATGAAGACGGCGCCTTCGCTGAGCACATCGTGGTTAACCCTCATATTGCGTTCAAAGTGCCCGACGCGATCTCATTAGAGGAAGCCTCGACACTCGGCGTTGGGGTCACTACAGTCGGCCAAGGACTCTACCAGTCTCTCGGTCTCCCTTGGCCCAATGCACCGGCCGAGAAGCCATTTCCAATTCTCATCTACGGTGGCAGCACCGCAACCGGCACGCTCGCCATCCAGTTTGCGAAGCTGTCTGGCCTGGAAGTCATCACGACCTGCTCGCCACACAACTTCGACCTCGTGAAGAGCCTCGGTGCGGATGTCGTCTTCGACTACAAGTCTCCCACCGTAGGAGCTGACATCCGCAAGGCCACTAAGGACCAACTCGCCCACGTATTTGACTGCGTCTCGGAAGGTTCGTCGCCCGCTATTGCAAACGAGGCCATTGGCTCCAAGGGCGGCAAGTATAGCACTCTTCTCTTCACTGAAGACCTTCCTCGCGAGGACGTTGTCACTGCCAGGACTCTGGGATATATAGCCATCGGCGAACCATTTAATAAATTTGGCGTAGAGTGGCCTCGTGATCCCGCAAGTGTCGAATTTTCCACCAAATTTGCCAGCCTCACCGAAGAACTCTTGGCCCAGGGTAAGATCAAGCCGCACCCGGCCGATGTCCGCGAGGGAGGCCTAGAGGGAGTACTTGCTGGTATAGACGATTTGAGGCAGGGCAGGGTGAGCGGCAAGAAGCTGGTCTATAGGGTTGGAAGTTAGGAGAGTGGACCTAGGATACTGCTCGTTGATAAATCTTTTAGCTTACAGGGAATAAACACATATAAAATACTTGAATTACTATGTAACCACTTATCAGTGATAACATATGATCACTTTAAGCTTACTAAATAAAGTGTACATGTCTCCCTTCTTCGCCAGAAGAAATACAAATGAATAGGCAAAGAATATAAGAGAAGAAGTAAACAATGGCCCATTATGAAATAAAGACAATATTGGATTCGGGTCCTAGGGATTTAGCTAAGAAAATACTAAGTTGAGCCTGCCTGTCCAAACACTATGGAATTAGTTGTTCTTATTATGGAATGAGGTCGAGTTGATTATATGGGGTGGTTGGTTGGACGGTAGCGGTGATTTCGGTTAGGACACCCATAGTATACGATAAAGTCTGAAACCATTCCTTGTATATAGATTCCGAGTTCAAAATTAATAAGTACTCTCTTTCCCATGCTGTCCTATTTGCGTGCTAGCCGATTCCTGATGAGATGATGTAGATGGTGTCGGAATAGGGGTGGCTAATCCAGGTGACTGGTATATGCTTCACACCCTGTGGCTGTATATATTGGGGCTCTGTCCTCAAGAGCTCTAGTGATGATACTTCACTATGATATCTATAGCCTGCGTTGATTTCATCAGATGGAATATCATCTACGAATCTTTCAACCTTGGCAGCCCTGGGAGACCAATCTTATAACAAGAGATTCAATTTGATTCAATCGATAAGTGACAATGAACATGAGTGTGAATGACAAACTTGAATAGAAATATCCTGAAGCTAACTAATATCTGACTCTGGTGTAGCTCAGTAAGTACTAGATTAATTGGACCGCCACCTTGCACCCATTTGCGCTCTTGCATGTCATCTTCAATTCTCCTTTCCAATCCTTACTGTCCCTACTATCTAGCTTCTCGATTGCTCGGGCGAGTCGGGCGAGAACGTATGATGCTTCTATCATCGCTTTCTGCTGTCCCAAACACGCCCGATTACCTCCACCAAATCCTAGAAATTCCCATTGCGCCGGCTTAATCGAGTTCCAGCGCTCGGGTCTAAACGACTCAACGTCATATCCAAAAACTCTAGGGTCGCGGTGGAGTGTGTAGTATCCCATCACAACCATTGAACCCTTCGGAATGAACATAGGAAGGTCATGGTTACGGCCTCCTCCAACTGGAAGCTTGGTGTCCCGTAATGCGATACGTCCAAGAATAGGGAAGATTGGGTGAAGGCGCAAAGCTAGTAAGATGGTTAGTGAATGTGTATCTGCCAAGGAATTTTAGCTCTTACTCTCTTGCAGTATGTTCTCGATCAACTTGGAATCCAGAAGGTTCTCGGCCGAAAGGGCATTTTCAGTTTTTCCGGCAAACTCGGTGCGGAGTTGTTCCCAATACTTGGGATGTCGCGCCAGTAGAAACAACGCATTCGTAAGGAGCTCAGATGTGGTATCCTGCGCTGCCATCATAGCCTGAATCACTTGGCTTCGGATGAAGTCTGAATTGTCAGTTTGGACTGAAAGTACTTGGATCAGACTTTTATTCTTCTGAGAATCCCCCTCTGCAAATGCCTGGTTGATATAGTAATCCAAATATCCATGTGCCTTGGCGCACGTATTGATATAATTTTTCTGTGGCAGGAGATTCCACGCTCGACCAAGTATGACTCTAAACATGCTATAGACAAGCGCATCATGGAAGGATTTGACAAATTCATCTGCCGTAAGAGGTGCACCAGATGACTGTTCAGATGGATGGATCCCTAGCACAAAATGCAGAGCTGAATTTAGAAACTGCAAGGCATCCTCAGTGTGTGAGAGACTCATTATACACATATTGACTAACCATAACATACAGCAGAGGCTGTAAATCGACAGTCGAGCCATCTTTTGGCAATTGTTTTAAGAGTGTATCAACTTCCTCTTTCAGTATGCTCAGGTCACGGATATTGCTCAGATCGAACGACGGCTTTAGTAATTTCCGAGAGTGTCTCCAAGTATCGCCGTCTGTGGTGATGAATCCACGCCCACAGAAATATTCCATTCCAGGAAGTCTTTCGAATGATTGATGGCCCGAAGGTTCTCTGGGGCAACTGTACATATTGTAGGGAGGCTGGCCCAAGAGCGAACTTGGTATGTATCTTCATATCATTGATGTAAGTTATAAAGGAACGGGATATCCATGTACATCCTCATCTGGAAATCGAACCCGGTGACTGGCTCTTTGGACAAATGCATAACTGCCTGTTCGCATCCATGGCTGTGCACTAATGCTCTTCTCTGACTTTGGCGCCGAAACAGAAACAAAGCGAAAACAACGAGCCCTAAAAGTCCAGAGTTGATCTTGTAGCCCATCATGAAGCTCTGGAATCTTGGAAGTGGACGAAGTGTTTACGGTGACAAAAGGGAGGATGTTAGCGAAGAGTGCTTCGAGACAAAAAAGTGGAGATAAGGCTGTGAATTGTGGTTGAAATGTATCTCTTTAACCTAAGCTGAATATCGTTGTATACCTAGGTAGACTAGGTACCTGATCCGCAGTAGCTTTTCATAGTAAATGGTTGTACATATCCTACATTTTAAAGTCTCATGCAGCCATTCAAAATGCTGTAGACCTCGTCAACAACAACTAGTTCCAAAATCCCTGGGGAGCTTCAACTCCCTTAAGACTGCAATAAACTCAAGCGCACATTTTCTAATCTAATCGAATATCTCAGAAATTCAACCCCTTCCCTGACCTCCCTTTAGTACTCCCTAATCTCCTCGAACTAATCCTTCCTGGTGCTATTGATAAAGGAGGCATTGAACTAGGTATAATTTCAAACCTCCAGAAAAGCTAATCATGTTTATTAAAAAATAGACACAGCCAGGTAGGTATCTAATCTATCTAGGTAACTACATCGGTGTCAGGTTATTACAATACAAAGATTTCAACTGCGTCGCTCACTGAGCATTCCCTCTATTAAACAGTCGCGGGGGCGTATCACGGATTATCTTGAAAGCTTGGGACATTCGCCTCCTTCGAAATGCTGCATACTTGTCAATGGTTCCTTGTAGTTATTTACGAGTGCATGTGAATATTAGTTATGCTACACAAAGGGTAGCGACAGAGGAAATACCGCCCGGCTTATTCAAGCAAGGGGGAGCAGAAACCATGGGGTTTTTGTGTAACACTGCCCGAAGCCTTGCATTGATTTCATGCTGCTATAAGGTGTACACACGTACCTATAGTCTATGTCCTCTTCTGTGGTTGTCTTATTGTTGAAATAGGCACAGGTAATGAGTCTCATAGTAGCTATTATTAGGGAAGTATCATCATTAATGTCACAAGATAAATCTATGAGGTAGCAAAACAACAGTTGTTAAACGAAGAACTGACTGAAAGGTTGCTCTTGGAGTAACCTCTATATATATATATATAAAACCTGACAAAGAATTTTAATAATTAGGGTCCTTGGGGACAGAGCCCCTACTGTGTAGAGCCAGAGATTGTGGTGCGTATCTGGTTAATTGCCGTGAAGTAGCACCTTGTGCCACAGCTCCACAACACCCTGGCCTAACAGACGGCACATTTTCACACTCAGCTCGTAGTATGATGTAATGTAACACTGTTAGATCTAGTACTTGAGGCCAGGGCGAATACGAGTGATGACAGATGTAGACTGGCCTATGCGTTTTCTGATAGGCCAGTATTGATATTTGTGGAAGTGCTCCTTTACGGCAGTTAATTAGATACTAGCCACCTAATTATCAGCCACCCCTATTCCAACATACATTTTGGCAACTGATTTAGCCGTATAAGTAGCTGACGAAACCTGTGAGTTCACGGAGCTTCGAGTGGGTATCGGGAGTGGTCTGAGTGTACTTGCTTAAGGAGGCTGTGACAGAGGCTAAGCCAAGAGCAACGACTTTCAATCTTAAACGTATCATTATTGTAAGAAATGGCAATAATTGATCATATATTTGCATGACAACTGAGATCAACAAACAGGACCTTCTCTAGAAAGAGCAGGCGGATACTAAGCATTAGATTGTTCTTAATTGGATACATCACGGCTTGTGTGTGGAGACTGGATCTAGATCTAGTATTGATCCTCTAATCATTGATTCCCTATTTATAAATTGAATGCAAAGTGACTGTTCTGGTCTCACCTGTACATTTCCTGTACGCAGTATGCAATAGAGAAGGTTCCGAACAGCATCTCTCGCTGGGAGTCCCCTGCTATCTCACATAGAGTATGTAAATCAGCAAACATCGTAGGCCAAACATAGTGGCCCCAATCCGATTGGTGTGCAAAATCTAGCTGATTGGTACTACATTGTAAGGGCTAACATATGGATGTTTGTAATACAGTATATTCCTATCTTAAGTCTGTGTAAGTGCGTTGCTCTTCAAATAACGGCACTACCATTGGAGGAAAGCTCCGTCTCAACCAAAGCCGATATCATGTTTTAATCAACCTTATACTAACAGTGAGACAATCCTTGGTATAGTTTGAGTGGCAGGAAAGAAGAGTAAGAATCGGAATAGCTGGATAGGACATTCAACTGGTTTGTCCGCAGTTACTATTATTAAACCTAGAAGTTTAACTCTCGCCCGCGAGATCTTTTAAGACCTTGTGTGACTAGGTTGTGGATTATATTGTTATAGATACTAAGGTTCAACTCACACTACATCAGGTATAAAGTTAAATCTGGTCTCAATATTGCTGCTAGCATTCAACGACAAAGCCTGTCAACCCCTTTGTCTTACCAGGTTGTCATAATTTCTCATCAAAACGAGACCGTGACTCATCACGTAATACATATAACATAACGAGTCACCAACTTAAATGAAGCAAAGCAAACTCCTCGGGGAATGAGAAACTAGAGTGACAAAGACAAATGAGTCAATAAACCTTAAACATCTTTAGGCGGTCAGAAGCGCCTGTATGGATGTCCAAGAATCGGAGATGTTGATGAATTAGGATGATCTTCGGTATAAGATTCAGCTGTGCCAAGTCATAAAATCAATAGTCCAATCAACTGTTTGGATAGCAACTTAGAATCTTAGATCAGAGATGTACAACTTAGGGAAGGGCCCTTGAAAGATCCACTAGATAGAGTCAAAGTGACAATGGAATATTTAAATATCTGAGATTCGGGACGGTGCTTGATGGCATAAATGCCCTAAAGATTGGTTTAAAAAAAAGTCTACTTGGTAGAAGGTACTAACCTGGCAGCTTGATAGTATGTTACAGAGTAGAAGCGAGGTAGTGAGCCTTGAGCATTTCAATATATTAATTTCAGTCTCTCAATAACCATGAAGATTGGTAAGAATACATATTAACGAAGTGAGCTTATCAGTCAAGACAAAATTGGAACAGCTACCGTGGTACAGTTAAAGATACGACGCCCTGTAACTAGTACATCAGTAACATCACTTACCCCTAATACTACATTGACTCAACGGCTTTCTCACATCACCGTCTCCGGATGGGTCTCTTCGATCATTACCCCTTTTGGAGAAGCCATCTGGAAAATCTACCGTGAAGCAACTCTGGGCTTATCATGTAGATGTTGATTTGCTTATGGAAGCCCTGAGAAGTCCAGAACGAGCTCAAGAATGCACTACATAAATGCCGCGTATATCAGGTGACGACTGGTTGATGTCGGTGATTCTGTCGTAATCCTGATTGGGCTCTCTTTAAGTGGAAAAAGGCAAGGCGCTTGATTGTCGCCAGAACTAACCTACTGAGTACAGGCTGCAGGGATCATCGCGCCGGTGGGCTAAGGCTTGATATCCGTACACAGATGCATGTCACCATCCCTAGCCCGATGTTTCGGGGTTACACGGAGACTAGATGAAGCCATAGTTTGCTATCTCAGGACGAACGTGAGGTTGTACAGATAGCCCAATCTAGAATAGATTATCGGGATTTCTAACTCTCCACGACCGGATCATTCGAGATCAACCACCCTCCCACCTCTGCGCCATCCCCAGGCAGAGGAATGCGACGGATCTGAGGGACATCTGGCACGCAGTGGATCGAGATGGGCGACCGTGAGCAGACTCCTTCACAGCGAAGGAATCTGCAAGACATCGTTGATGAGAAGCACGCGCAGGAGGAGATGGAAGATAGGAAGATGCAGGAGTCAGGAGAGGGAAACATGGGGGCCGAGCACAGACTCGTCCAGACGAGAGCGGTTGGAGGATCTCTGCGCACGTTGCACGATTGCAGGGAGCTATCCGCCCTGTGTGGGGTCAACCGTCGTCGGTGTTGGTTGGGGTGCCAGGGTGTTGGATATTGGGATTTTTGATTGTGCTGGTGGCGGAAGACAAAGGAGAGGTTAGAAGTTAGAAAACATATGTACTACATACATATATTAAACACATTAGGTAGATACGACCGGGGAGATATGGCACAATGCTATCAAGAACTGGATGGCCCGGAAGCTGGGGAATACCATAGCCAATAGTCGGGTGGAAGAGGATTATCAGGAATGGAAGAGGCGAGGTGTACATATATGTAGTAATAAATAAGGGAGTGTTCGCTTAGACGCGGTCGAGATAGTTCCATTTGGAGTTTCTCTATGTCACCTTATTACTGCGTAGCCAGACGATCATTCGTCGTGGCTTTACGTGTACAGCATGAACTAATGAATATTGCGATGATTGCAATTAATGTCGTCGAGCAGCAAGAGATAATCTTCTCTCCGAGAGTCAAATGAGCAGTCAAATGAGCGGTCAAATTGAGCATACTACGTCGTACTTAAAAATAGGACGGGTTGTAAGGATAAGAAACAATTCGAAATCTGAACTCTGAACTCTGATCCTTGAACTCGCACTTGCGCAGGTCCCCAATACCAGCCCCAGCAGTTCTTAGTCGGACAGGGGCTTCCAGCCAGTGCCCCGCCCGTAGCCAGCCAGGAATCAGCCAGTAGAGTGCTTGACAGGCCCTGTCGGGCCCACTTAGAGACCCCAAAGTCCTGGTCACTGCACGGTCAGCCCGCTTTAGCTTTTCAACTTGGCGCGTGCCACCGCGTGTCGGCGCATGGCACCTGGGCAGTATACTACCGAGTACGGAATACACACGGAATACACACGTACATTACGAAGTATTGCTACCTGCATGAGCTAGCGGCCTGGGCGATCCAGCGCACTATCTGCAGTCTAACCTACCTGGGTTGCACCTGCTACAAAATACCTAGGTAGGTACGGATGTAGGCAGTGGCTTCCAGGGCTGCCAGGTTGGCTGTGAGGGAAATCTTCAAAGGGCAATAGACGAGGAAAAAAGAGGGTCGATCGAAGGTCAGCCTCTCCTTCTTCAGCTCGGTGCCTCCGCTACCAAACCAGTCTTTTAATTCTTGCTGCTACCGCTTCTCTTTCTCGACGACATACCCTACGATCCCTACGATCTTCCTAACATAACATTAGCTTAATAATCTCGCTGCTCTGCCCTTCTTTTGCGCCCAGGGCGAAGGGTGACTCGAGCCCGACCCGTCCCCAACCTACAATATCCTCACCCGTCGATCACTCGGCCTCGCTCAAAAAGATACCTGCATACCTTACATATAGTCCTTCGTTGATATCCAAGAACAGCCCTAGCTAATATACATTATCCCGCCTTGTGTGAGCAGAGCCCTAGTGATAAATCCTAATTGACTACATTCTTATCCTCATCCAATCAATCTCTTCACTTTCGGGACTTCTGTAGTCACATGGCCTTCCCTGTATAACCACGGCTTTCTCTGCCTGAGCTTGTCAGTTAGCCATGTTTGTACCTTGCCATCTTCTTTGACCCGGACGACCTCACTTGGGTTTTTTCTTGTGGGACTTCCTTTCGCCAGCTGAATCGATAGTTCATACGTCAACTCATTGACCGCCACGAATCTTCCGAGTCGTACCGCTTCTATCAGTTCTCGGCAGCCTGCTTGATCTGTGTATTAGAGGTTGTCTTCAATATCGCCTGCGCCTTCAGTGGGTTTGTTCCACCAAACTACATACAGTTGTGGATCGGTTGCACCAAATCTGTCGGCTCGCCTGTACTCATCACCTGCAAGGGCCTGGTACGCCCGGCTGCTTGCTTGGCTGGGATTAACCATTGAGCTGTGCATCCGAACAATCTGACCGTGGGGGTTATAGGCGCTGGTGCCTTCTTCCCTTTCAACATGGCTTTACCGTTGTCTCTTCACCATGATGAAGAGCTCTCGGTCCTCCTCTCTGATTCCGAAGACGACGATTTGCTCCCACCTCCACGTAACAAAGCACGCGAGCTGCCAATGAGACCCGGCCCCCAGCAAGAAGAGCAGCTTATGCGGCAGTCGACCAAAGATGCGGCCGCCAACGTCCCAACCCACCCGATACCCGCCATGCAGCCAGCCTTTGCCGAATCGCTGATCGAGGCCACCAACAGTAACCTACCGCCAAAACCAAAACTGAGATTTGGTGATGCAAGGCATCGTAGGACCTATCTGCTGGACGGATCGAAGGAGGAGAGCCTGTACAGTGACCCATGGCGATACCGGCCTGGCCAGGTATACCACGAACTGTGGAAGCTCATGGCTCAGATTTCGTTCGGCGTGTATCTGCTGCTGAACGGCATCGCAAACAGTAACGAGCAGGTCGTCAACATTCTCCAGGGCCATATTGACGAAGTGGACGAATTTCTCGAGACAACGTTGGAGGACGTCAACCTGGCAATTCAAGACGTTCAGGAGCGCATCGATTATCTAAAACTGCCTATGAATAATATCAAAACATTCGAGACCATGTTGGAGGATCGAACTTTCCGTTTGCAGATAGTGGAAGGGAACGAGAAGATCGAACATGTTGTATACCGGACTGCGAAGGCTCTCGAAGCGACGGTGAGGGATGTTGACGAAGGGCTGAGAGCGACAAAGGACTTTGCAGTGTACCTAGGCAATCAGCAAGGCCAGGCTTGGGTACAACAGCGACCAGAACTCGAGGACATCTTTGAAGCCATGAAGGGAAATGCTCAAGGCTGGTATAAGGCGTTTATCGACTTGCAAGATAGCGCAGCGATCCTCGATACTCTCCTTACCCGACTTACGCAGGTGGTGGCCGAAATGAATCTGCGAGCTGGCGAAGTGAGCCGAAGGACACGGGTAGGTGCTCTTTGTCTCGTGGAAATACTAAGCTTACACGTTTTGCAGTTTAGCGTTGCTCCTTTCTCTGACCCTACACAGCGACCTCGGGTAAGAGGTAGCTCGCAGACATCGTCACCACAATCATCTTACAGACGGCCTCCTGCCGAGCCCCAGTCACCCCAAAGCTTCTCCCGAGGGTCTCAGCAAAGTTCGTCTCCTGCTAGGGATACCCGTACGCTCGCGCAGCATCACACCCCGGCACAACCAAAGGCAAACAAGAACCAAGAAACTAGTTCAGGTATAAGGGGTGGTTCGAAATCCGAGCATGAAGCAGAGGCGTCGGCAGCTGCGGCGGATGAGGGCCTTTACATCCTCCAGCCGAGGATCTATACTCCGCAACCACCGGAACCAGTTCCTTCTCCGACGGTTCAGGATCCAATATCTCCAAAGCAGGAAGGGCAGCCAAAGCGAACATCACTACGGCAGAGGCTCTCGTTGAAGGGTGCGAATCCACCACAGTCGATCCAAGTTCCTCCTCGCAATCCTCTTCGGCCACCAAAGCCAAGATACGAATCTGGTCAGCACCAGTCTCCTCAGCATTTATCGCCGCGCACCTACCAAGGTCCGGATTCTGCGTATGGCTCTGATGTCGAAGTGCGACAGCCAGTCCATCCAATAATACATCCTTCTGTAGACATGTCGCCGCTGGCACTTCCAAACACTATTCCTTCCCCGCGCTCTGATCAACAGTACTTTCCAGTACGAGCAAGCCCTCACTCTCCCTTACAGCAGAGGCCGTGGACATCAGGCACTAACCGTCCACCTATACATACCGGCCACAGCCGGGGTCAACCATCTGCTATGACGATGAGTATGTTAAGCAACGTAACAACGCTCAGTCCTGAGAATAAGACCTTGAAGAAGAAACGAAGCGCCTTTGGTTGGCTGAAGAAAGCATTCACACTTGACGAGGAAGAACGTGCTGCATTCGAAGCGAGGAAAGCTCAGCCGAGTCCCAATCTATACTACGAGGCGCGAAGCCCAAGATTTCTAGATGGAAAACGTTTGCCGGAACCTAAGGAATACTAATGAACAAAACGGAGACATTTGTCGAGGTCCCGTTCATTTTGACTTTTCCCGTGTAATCCTCAGCGCACAGCCAATTGGAAAAGCTTGCAAACCTAGGGGAATCGCCCTGTGAGCGATTGACAAGCACGGGAAGTTTAACCAACGGCACACCAGCATCCTTTTGAAAACCAGTTTACAGAGATGTACCGCCGAGCCATGGAACGCTCACCACTTATTACCTAATCGATATAACTGACTACATTCAGCCTATATATACTACACTGATCGGACGCTCCTGGCAGGATGGCCAAGTTACAAAAGTAATCGGCACCTGGATTGGGACGTTGGAAAATCAGAAGCACCAAGAGAAGGAAATATGTTCTGGGAAAAGAAGCCTTTCCCATAATGGTGGTCTCTAATCTGTTTGTACCAAGAATTGCTCTCAGCGATTGGGAACAGTCTGGCAGCTAGCTCTTGGAGAACAAAGAGCTTGAAGAGGGAGACTGCACGGGTTGCCATGTATAAGAAATGTATGATCATAGCGATGCATAGCGGCGCCTGATTTGGGACGTATGGAGTTTGGAGGATCTGACTCGGGGTCTCAGCTACCCAAAAACTAATCCCATAGACTTGTTCAAAATATCGGAGTTCATAGGTGGTTATATTTGGTAGACAGATATTGAAGCCTTGGAGTTTAGTCTACGACGGCTTCTGACCACAGTGGCTGACCCCTAACCATCCTGACCTTGATGAGAGAGCTAAGGTGGCTTCAGTGGTGTCTCTTCAATTGAACATTTAGGTATGGATCACATGCGGGGTCTGAACACTCCTAGCACAGGTAGCCGAGGCCCTAATGCTATGTAAGTCTAGTCAGCTTTGACATAGTAGTATTCATTTGATTGCGACCACGCAAAGACGGCAATGATCCGACGAAATCTACGAAGATGATTACTGAATCCATACACGCAAAACCCCCGAGATCTCATCTAACATATAATCACGTACATTACATACGCAAGCCAAACACGTGGAAAACCCCCCTCCCCCCTTCCCTTCCCTCCACCCCTCAGCCCCCTTTATTAATACATGTAAGTGCAGATTGGTTCCCCATCAGGGCACCACGCTACCTGGCTGCTGCTATCGCCAGATCGTCGAGAGATGTCGAGATGGTCGAGTGGAGCCGCGGCGCGTCTCGGTACCAAGCGGTCCAATTGGGGCGCGCCGGCGCTGCTCTGTATTGGGTAGGGGTTGCGTGGCTAAAACCAGGTTTATTTTCTTACACTACCAGGCCTACTACATACTAGTAGGTTGCCTACATACCACGCAGTAGGTTATGTATGTATGTGGCTCGGGACTATTATACTAGGATAGGTACAAAGATATAGATATGGCATGTGTGTGTGCGCCGGCGGGCAGTTTGGTTAACCTCCGTGTCCCGGTGCTACTGCCGACGTACGTCGATGATTTTTTGTACCAATCCATTCCGTTCACAACCCCAACCTACCTGGGTTCCCCCTATCTATTAAGTTGACGCCTTTTCTCCATGTCTGAGATTCGACACCTACGATAGTCGGGAGAGCGCAATCTGCGCCGTGCCGACGACCCCCGTCTTTCGTTCGGTTCCTGTTTGCCTGTCTTCGAGAAAAAGAGTCGTTCGTTCGTCCGTCGGTTGATAGCCAGCCAGCCCCCTACGCGGGCATATACCGATAGAGCGATTGAGTGACCGAGCGAGCAAGCGAGCAAACGAATATGCCGCGGGTGTTCGCCCTCGGGACGGATCCCTGGGATCCCTCGCACCGCTTCCAGACGTCGTGGCTGGTGTCGCCTTATGTGCTATTCGGCCTCCGGGCGTTGATGGTAGGTCCAGTCTCACACATCTTCAGCTCCCAAGCGGTGTCTACCTCCATCGCACCTCCACTACACTACCGCCCGCCGGAAGCCCCAGTTGCTCTCTACCTAGACTAGAGCGAACGGCAGCGGCGCACCAAAAATCGCCCAGCCATATATATGTAACTAACCGCCACCAGTCCCTCTACGCCTTCACGACGCTCCTCTTCAACATCGGCTACCAGTGCGCGCACCCCGACCGCGGCGGCTGCGCCGCCACGCGCGCCAGCTTCTCCTACTTCACGGTGCTGACGTACTGGGGGCTAGCCTTCTACCTGGGGATCTCCGCCTACCACACCCTCTCCTACGCGCGCCACCACGGGCGGTCCGCGGCCCCGCTAGCCTCCTGGCCGCGCCCGCTACAGACCCTGCACGCGCTGCTGTACACGACGGCGGCGACGTTCCCGTTCCTGGTCACCATCGTGTACTGGGCCGTGCTGTACGGCGACGGCCCCTGGTTCCCGACCACCTGGCAGGCCTGGAGTAATGTCAGTCAGCACGCGCTCAACAGTGTTTTTGCGCTTGTGGAGATCGCGCTGCCGCGCACGGATCCGCCGCCGTGGACCCACCTGCCCTGGCTGATCGTGATACTCGCGCTGTACCTCGCGCTCGCGTACGTGACGCGCGCCAGCGAGGGCTTCTACACGTATTCGTTTCTTGACCCGGGGCTGCAGGGGTCGCTGGTCGCCGCGTACGTGTTCGGGATCGCGGTGGGCATCGTGGTTATTTTTGCCGTTGTGTGGGGTCTCATCTGGACGAGGAGGTGGGTTACGGAGGAGAGGCTGGGGATGCGGGGGAGGTTTGCCGAGGGGGAGAGGAGAGGTGGGGAGGAGGAGGATCTGGAGATGAGCGGGAGCCCGGTTGTTGATAAGTGAGACGGGCACCGTGGCTCTGGCTTCGTTCGAATTTATGTGTCGGTTGGGTTTGAAGACGTGGCTCGTACCAGTGAGGGTTTGATGGCAATCGTTGTCTTCGTTTTAGGTCAAGCGATGGAATTCATGGAAAAGGGGAAGAGGGTACTTTGGAGTGGCTAGCTTGGGTTGACTTTACATGTTCAAACGTCTCCTTTTTGCACTATACCCTCACGCATGTTTTTACGCGATTAATATAGTACTCGATGAGTGTAGGCCGTCGGATGAGAAGGTGGGAGGCGGTGATAGTATGGAGGGGCTCCGACTCCTCGGAAACTACGTAGATATAATAGGAATTATGCCTAGATTATTCTGCAGAGAACGTTGTAGTAACGCGTGGTGTGTTAACCTGCTGAGATGTTCAAAATAGGTAGGTTGCAATGGTTATAACAACCATGCCAAGGGGTTCAAGGCAGTCTGACTATGCTTACTAGCTCGGTGATCTTCAATAATGAGCAGATTCCAGATCATGTATACTCAGTAGCTTATTCAAGTAGCTATTATCCTCATTCAAAGGCTGTCAACAATTTGCAACAACGATCCCAGCCTAGATAATTTTAAAAGGGAGCATACATGAGTGTTGAACTTCATGCTTAACAGTGATGTTTCATTAGCTGCTTAAAATCCCTTGTATCATGCAAAATTTTATCATAAACGCGTAATTTTAAAACCCTCGTCGAAGTTAACATGGTCGTTATGTGTGACCAAATATACCATAACATTAAGCAAAGCAATTTGGCTTGCGTAATACCACAGCACTATCTGTAGCTGAGTATATAGAGCAAAATAGGTTCGATTTCGAATAGCGTTATTGCCATTCGCTCTATTAGCTCATTGACAATGAACAGCTGAGGTATGCTACTATAGATCCGGCGGGGCTACAGCAAAGGAGGCTATAGACTTTGAAGGAGTTACCCCCCCTATTTAGCTACATGGAGACAAAGCTATTCGGAATCTGCTCCAAATCTGTAAATCTTCTACAACTTCAATTGGATTGGTTTAGCCGTAATAACTAGATAAATTAAGCAATACTACCTCATAGCATACTGTCCAGCATGATAGGCAATGTACCATTTTCTGTCTCCATATGTTTTTAGATATAATCTAGTTATTTCAATAGGTAGGCAAGAAATCCTTCTTCCAACCGTGCTAGTTGTCTAGCTATAGTTGGAGTTAACAACTTTCATGATCTATGTATTATTAAGATGTAGATCCGATTAAAGGCAATCCTGTTTGTTAATGACAAAAACTGATCTGTCCCCGGTCACGTAAGATCTAAGGATTTCACATACTCAAGCATGGCTTTGTTTAGGAAGAAAGACAATAATTGTGGCTTCTTTCTCTGGTGAGTAGCTCGATGCATTGTGTAGATTCTATCTATATCTCATATTACCTATGATTACATCAGTGTGGCAATTGATGGTGGTGTGACCACAGCAATCCCTTGACGTGACTCATGTTCATACAGGTAGTAGATATTTATAGCATATCTCACATCTCTGTATAATATGACTCAATGAAATATATGATTGTTGTACTTTCTTTAGTCCATAGGATCATAAATAGTGGCAACATCCATATGCTTACCTGGGATACCTTATATGATCTTAAAAATTACAAGGTGAGCTTATCATCGAGGCGTTGGCTAAACTGATATGAATCAAAAGCATCATATACACATCGTGATTCTTTTGCTCACTAAACACCTGTCTTACGTGAGAAGTTTCAAGGTTTGTGTGCCGCACAAAGCTCATAGATCTAGAGTCTAGGTAGCATAACCTCTAGATTGCAGATGGTGGCATGAGACATTTATCAAATGGATGAACTTGAACATTATACCAATTACCATCAAGTTGTTCAAATCAATATCAATTTCCACTGGAGGCAACTTTTAAGACTGTAGCTATAAGTACCAGTGGAATCATTTAAATCATTCCTCATATAGAGTGTTCTCAATGCAGTGCTACCTCCCAACACGATTCCTTATCGATCATCTGAGCCATTATTACACATTACGTTGCCCCAACATTCGCGTAACCCTGGCCTTTGGTGCGATCCTGTGAATCTAGCCACAGCACACAGTAGCCTCCTTTGCCGCACTAGTTTGCTGGGCACTGTATTCAAGGTTAGGATGAATACATTGTACGCTGGAGAATTGTTTGAGGACTTACCCGCCAATAGTTTCCCAGTGGAAGATGAACGCACCGATGTACGCACCAATGAAGATGCAGATGATGATGTATCCGTTGTAGTACATGGCGAGCCTGTGAGACTGTCAGTATTATGAAATCGCCAACAGTAGCCACAAGTGGTAGGTAACTCAGGCAAAAAAAAAGTTCATAAGGATGAAGGGGACGTACAGCATGACGAAGTAGGCGACAGCGAACTGGCAGAGGTGGAGAAAGGCACGGATAGCCTGCTCGAGAATAGTAGGTCGGTAGCCTTTGGTGGCGGCAGGTGCACACGAAGCGGCCGCGCTGCTCTGTGGTTGGATCTTCGGTGAGCTGGAACCATCCTCCTGTCCACCAGCAACAGAGACGACACTAGCGCTCTGAGCGTTGTGCTTGCGGATGAGATAACGGTCAAACTCCTTGACGCTGCGGCGCAGAAACTCGAGGAGGATGACTAAGAGGATGACGCCGATGCAAGATCCCGCGAACATGCCCTGCGAGGTCACTCTCCATGTCGACGCGATGAAGCATGAGTCGATCGTGTACCAGTTCCACAGCATCTATTCATGCGAATAGGCATAATTAGCTTCTCGGCGCATACCTAAGTGAGAAGCTACTGAGGGCAAATGAATGTCTCACTCACGGAAATCTTGCACCCGCTGCCTCCGCCCATGCCGCCCATACTCATTGCAGTTTGGCTAGCCGATGCAGCTGCAGATGTAGCCGTCGCGGTCGCCGTTTCCATGGTTCCCATATCCATTTTGTGTTGATTTGTTGGATGGAAATTTGTCATATAGCTGGTCGGCGATGTTGGGTATCAGGTGTGAAAAGTCGAGAGATGTTTGAAGTGAGTTGAAACTAAACCGGGTGGCCAAATGAATGGTGCGCGCTCACCAATGACAATGATGCAAGCACAATTTTTTAGAATTGGAATTTGATGACTCGGACGTCAAAGGTAGAGGCAGGCTGGCAGGCAGGTATGACGAGGGAAGGAGCTGAGGTAGGGACCGAGGCGGGTAGGGAGCAATCATTTCCTATTATACGCATTCGGTACAGAGCAGATAAAGCCGTTTACGAGGATTACTTATCAGCTAAGCACTTATCTACCTATTGATCCAAGTACAATGGTTCACTTATGTTGTACTTGTGTTGTAGCACAGCCATGGGCTGTGGTTCGCTCTGTACACATGTCTGTACATACAGTTTACAGTGAGCAAATTTACGGAGTCCGGGCAGGCAGGCAGGGACGAGGCGCAGAGAGGCACAGAGAAAGCACAGGGCAGGTACGGCCACTTACATTCCAGACAAAGACAAAATAAGCAAATTTGAGCAAGTTGTGGCTGCGGCTGGTCCCACTATAAGTAACAAACAACGGCCGTTGGCGATAGCTTTGCAGACGTCAGCACCTTAGCAACTCGTCCCATGGAACTATAACCAACCAAGCAGCCAAGCAGCCCAAGTTCCAACCTACAAAATGTGCTCAATACTAGCGGGTATACACATGCATCTTTATATATATTGCAAGCCAATAATTCGTCTAAAGTATTCTGTATCCTATCAGATGCTGACTGCCAGACTGCTCGCCCGATCCATCGTGGAACCTACCGATCCATCATTGGACCTTGCTGGTCAATCCCATCCTTATTAGACATCAGATCTGCACTATCGACCGTATGTTGGCGCGACTATACATATGTACTCTGTTGTAGGTTACATAAATCTTTATATACCCTTAGGTAAAATCTCCCAACATGCCCGATGATACAATCCACTTTGCAGTCAATCGTCCAACTTAAAGAACCAACCCAGAACTCTTCCATGCAGTAGTACTTCGTTGTATTTTTCTCCTCCCTACCTATCCACATAGACAAAGGAAATGCTTGGCAAAAGCGAGGTTGAATTACCATATTACATGTATCATAGAATACATGGATCAAGCATCACCATCCACAACACCCTACCGAAACGAAAGGTGCCTGGTGTTGCAAGTCCCGAAGATTATCGATTGTTTGGTTGGAATATTGTTCCACCTTGTACGCTCACGAGAACGTAATCCGTCTTTTATGCCAGAACGATAGCATCCGTCGCCACAGGCTGGCAGGCAATCCGGCCAGCCTTGCGAGCCAGGTTGGCCCGCTTTGATATCTCCTCGGCGCATCCCTGGCGGTCATCGTGGTCGATAATGGGATGCTGCCGACCCTGGATAGGGTTGACTTGGGCGGTTCGGCGACTTCCTCCACCTTCTCCGCCAGTTCCTGTTTTTCTTCTCCTGTGCTACCTAGGGATCGTAAGATGAAGGAGCTTCCAGTCGTGTTGGCTTCGTCGCCTGGTGCAACCAGTCCACCGGTCATACCCCCAGCTGCTAGCGCATCTCGTGCTACCTTAGCCTTTGTCACATACAGGACGTTGCTCCCGACTACCTCGACCACACAGTTGTGCCACGGAGTGGGGATGTGCAGGAGGTCACGAGATGACATTGGTTCTCCGTTCGGCGCCAACGATTCTACTGCGCGGACAGCGGCCGGATCGAATAACTGAATACCGAACTTAGGCCCGGCATTGTTGTGCCTGGTGTTTGTCATTAGCTTTGCTAGGGCTACACAGGATATAGCTATGGTAGGAAACGCCCTCAACTTACGCATGAATCGATAGCCGGACATGGTTTGGAAATAACAACTCAACGAGGTTGGAGTATGCTTGGTTTCGCTGTGATAGTGAGTACTATGGTTAGCCGGTTTCTTTGTATGTTTGAGAAAGATCATTGAGAAAAGGTCACTTACCATTATCATCTCAAACGCCACCTTGGTGGATAGCTTCTTCTGCTTCGACCGGCTCATCCCTTGCGTAAAGGGATGCAACTCTAGGTCCTCTAGCATGAACCGCGAGAAACCTCGATATAAAGCGATGATCGCAGCATCTTGAGAGTCAATCCTCGCCCGTACTGCGGATGTCTGAGGTTGGCACCCTGTCATTAAGATACGCCTACACAGCTCGGCTTCGTCCGTTACCCGGGTTTCGACATGGTGAATAATAGGGGGCATATTCAATTTACTTGCGAGCTTCGAGCGTTCAAACCGGCTTTGAGATTTGTCTAGCTCGAAGAGATCAACAAGTGACTTGAAGCCCACTCGATCTGAATTGCCTCTCCGACGACCGATGGCGTAGTTCATCTCAATCAACTTTTGACCATATGTATCCACGTTCTCATCGTCGGCACCGACTATTCATGGTCAGCATATGGTTTCAAAATCTATATGTAAGAGTAATGGGGGTATACTTACTGCAATCACTGAAAACATGCCCATCACTGATGATCCAGAGTTTTGCTCCCGGCTTATATACCTCCTCAATAGCTTCAATGAAACCGTGCAAACGTTCTAGGGCGAGCTGCTCCCCACGGTCAGGGTCTTTACCCAGAACCTTATTTGTATTTGACGACTTGCACGGGAAGGCCGGAAGACAAAGTTCGATTTTAGCATTTTGGGATGTAAAGTGCTCGACACGGTCTGAGAAATAGGCTCGTCCTGAGTCAACCCATTTGTCGTCCTTGCCTTGATATCGAAGGTGGGTATCGAAGAGAGACACTATCCGCTCTGTAGCGAGTCTCCAATCATGTGAAGGGGCTTGTCTGGGATTCGGGTGGCTGATGGCAAAGTCGACTTGGTCTAGTATTAATTGTATAAAAAAGTCCTCGAAATCCTTCTCTGTAGCAGCATCCCCGTCCCGAGGGGACTTGGCGAGGATGACACCAGGAGCAGTTTTGTCAGAAGCACGATACTGCCAGTATAATCTTTGGTCTGGGAAGTCCTCGCCGAGCTCAATGCACTCGAGTTGTGGCTGATTTGTTTTTATTGTATTCGGAAGGCGAACTTGGATGGAAGCCCATTGCTCCTGTATCCGGTCCCGGTTCGGACCGTTGCAGTAAAGCAGATTCCCGCGCCGATCAAGCACCAAAGTGGCTTGATACCGGTGGAATAGGGACTCTCCTTCGTTTGAGAACTCCATGAGGAAGTTTTAGTTTTGCTTGTGTGGAATTTTGTGGGTGAGGTATTAAGTAAGACTGTTGTAAATTGTAAATGTGAACCTTTGTTTGAGATAGACAAGCAAACGCTGAAACAAATGACTATGCAGCATCTTTATAGTAAGTAGTATGGTGGCTTCCAGGACTGGACTATATGCAGGTACCGTTGGCGATTGCGCCTACCTGGGGAGTCTAAGTCTAAATCGCGTCAGTACATAGGTAAGCATGGATATGGTCACTTGGGCTCGGCAGGCATGGCTGAGACCTCAGCTTCTGCGTAGGTAATAGGTAATCTGAGGCTCCCGGGCCCGCTTCGTGTAAAAGAAGGATTTGACAGTCTACTACTGGTACTCTGGTACGGCCTGCCAGGACAATGGCTACCCAATACGGAGTAGTTCCCCCCTCCCCATCACATAAGGCCGTAGGATAGATACCGTGGCGAAATTTCCTACACTCCGGAGGCGCAGTCAACAACAAGTGGTACCTATGCAGAAAATAGAAGAGGGTATGTATGGGTATGGTATGTTCAGTCATGCTCGTGCACGTGGTGTCCACTCTCGAGGGGGGAGAAGAAGAAAAAAACCTCGATTCTGTGGGGGAATAATACAAACAAACAAGCCCTCCTGGTTGGTGTGTTGGGCCGTATGTAGTCAGGTACATACATACATACGTACACGCATAATAGCCCGTGGGATCGGGTCGGAATGTACCAGACAATGGCTGAGTTTGTGTTATTAATTACGCTTCGGTGGCTTATGCCGCCTTTGACTCTCTTACAATGCCCAGATGCCGTGCCGCAGTTAATCTTCTTCGAGAAGCCAGCCCTCTTCTTCAGCTCCGGGCTTCTAGACCGACCGCCTGGACACGCTGGGCAGAAAGGGGGGAGGGGGGGCAGCTCTTTGTTGGTTTACTCTCTTTCTTTACTCGTGACCGCCACCGCACATGGCTTATGCGTTATGTAGTAGCGGACAAACAAACAACTGCTCGTAAGCTGCAGCAGAGCAGGTCTTACAGATTTTGCCCTAGCGTGCTATGCTCTATGTGCCATGGAGGAGAAAGACATGTGGGCGTGGTTGAGCCGCATCCAATAAGCCGCGGCGGTTGTATGTATTACAATATGCGTTGCGTTGTGGGAGCGACTGGCCAGGTTAGGTAAAAATAGCATCGATAACAGGCATCGACTATGCAGCGTTCCGCACCCAGCGCCTCGGTCCCGGTGGGGACGTTATAAAATTTGTGAGAGGATGGCCGTTGGTGGCTTGCCCCCCGAATAGTGTGACGGGAGCCTATCACATCCTGTAAATAGTATAATTATAGTCGCACCAAGACAACGTGGAGTGGGGGCTGAGAATTGGGGCATCAGAGTTTATTGGTGGAGACCCCAGGGTGCCATCCCGCCTGGGTAACATATCCAGATTGGTACCGATCGACGTCTATGCGAGACTCTATGCGAGAAGTACATATGTAGCTATCGACTATATCGTATCTACATGCGACACGGCATAAGCTTACATACCGCAGTACATAGTATTATGGGTAATTTTTTGACTCTTGGCAAGTATACGCCCAGAGGCTAGGGACACGGACCACGGAAATGATTTTTATGGGGGAATATCTCCCTCAAAAATCGGAAGTATCTTTTCTAATCCTAGGTTGCGTTAAGCCTCCTTTGGTATGGCGGCGACGTTAGCGTTCTCCACGGGTACGCGAGCAGGGTGCAAAAAATTATGCTCGCAACTGCGTATGTAAGGGTGTTAGCGGCCACCAGGCAGCAACACGTGTTGAGGCTCCCATAACCTTGCTAACCGAAATACCTCTAATGTGGATTATGCAACGGTATCTCACCGATTATATCTTGGTATCTCTTGGAGATTTCACTGCCTCAAAATCTAGATGCTTGCAGCATGCGGCATGGCAGCCAATGTTCGTTTGCACCCACGCAGCCAAACTTACCTAAGTGGATGTGATTGTGTCTTGGTGGTTATCTCATTGGTGCGGCGTACGATGTCCTCATCCAAACAAACAAGTCCAAGAGGGAATAACCTGGCTGTCCCATGCATCGTCATCATTTCATTATTAATTAGATGAGCTGATGTGTTTTTGGTTTCCTGGTAGACTGGGCGCTTCTAGGTATAGTATTCATCTTGTTTTGCGGCTGTATTAATAAAGGAATAAAATATGAGAGGGTAGATGAGCTGACCTATGGCCCAGTTTAGGAGCCACTGAAATATGTACTTTATATCTAAACTACAGGGATCATTGCCAAGCTCAACGTATGGAGCAATAGCGTACTTTCTTAATAAGCTAGTGCCAACGTACCAACAGACGACAACGATCACTTCCTTTCAGAGTTAGTTGCCGAGCATTCATCTCTCTCCACGAAGTTCAGCCTCAACGCTCGGGGATACAATGGTCCAGCCTATAGTCAGACATGCAGGATTAGTATTGCCAACTAGCTGACATTGATATGAGACAGGCTCCAGAGCCAATCCAGGGAAGAGAAGAAGCAAAATGAGTAATCTTACCGGCGTCATTCGATCCGCCCAGGTTGGATCCAGAGTCCACGTGAAGGCCCGGCACAACACCATAAGCGTCACGCGCAGCTGCAACATGGCAAATTTCTCTCCCAGGCAGGCCCTCCGTCCACCGTGGAACGAGATAAACTCCCCCTTCACGCGCCGCTGGCGGTAGTGGCGATTGATCTGCTCGGACGACGCGCCCCAGCGCGCGGGATCGAAGTCGTCGGCCGTAGGGCCCCAGGCCACGGGGTCGCGGTTGGTCGAGTAGCAGTTGTAGCCCAGATACGTGCCCTTGGGCACGTACAAGCCGTCGCCGAGGAGGGCATCCGCGTCGGTCCGGCGGTTGATGAGCTGGCCGATGGGAGGGAAGAGGCGCAGGCTCTCGTAGATGACCGATGTCAGATATGGCATGTCCGGTAGGTTGTCTCGATCTGACAGCGCCGACCAGTCTAGATCCTTCGATGTGATCTCGTCGCGTAATAGGGCTTGCGCCTCCTGGGTTGCAGTACGACTTGTCAGCACAGCACACACACTCCCACGAGTTGCAGTCTAGTTTGCCCACGTCAGCGGGTAAGTCGGATGGACTCACGGGATGTTTCGCCAACAGATACAGCGTCGATATCATCGCCAATTGCGGGTTTTCCTGACCAGCTACGAAGGCGACGGTTAAGTTGTCGAGCAACTGTTTCTCCGTCCACTGTCCGCTTTGCTTGGCATCGAGCATTCTTCGGCCAAGCATACCCCTATCTGCCGATTCAACAGAATCCAGCTTTTCGTGGCTCCTGAGGAGAGCATGCTGTAATTCATGTTTGAATGATTCAACAATTCTCCGAGCCCTCAAACGGCTTGGGAATGGGAAACGGTCCAGAAAGGGGAAGTTCATAAAAATGGGCTTGAAGATTTCCCTCTTGACCGTTGTCTGTAAGACATTGATCGGACTGTCCGCCGCACTGAGGGCCTGGCCGTTGTGGTGTATAGTTAGTAATAGTTCAATCACGCGATCAGACCCTAGGCACCGCTTACATTAAGATCGGTCTGGAGAAGCACCTCGGAGCAATTTGCCACGGAGTATCGTTGTAGGATGTCTTGTACAGTGACCCCTTGCTTTACAGCACGGGCCTGCCCCTGTCGGAGCAGAAGACATAGGCGGTCTGCATTTTTCTTGATGGCTTCTACCTCAAAGTTCCGCTGTAGACCAGGCTTGATCACTGATTGGTAATCCTTCCAGACAGCTCCGTGACTTGAGATGATATTGTCGCCTTTTGTGAGATAGGAGTCAGCCGCCAATTATTACACCAGGAAACCAGACTTCAGATTGCTCACCAAGGAATTGTGCTAAGACGCTATGAGGAATCTTCTTCTGGTTGCCGCTCTTTTGGTACAGATCTTCTTCCTTGAACATCTGGGCCATGTAAGATGGCCGGTGCACGAGGATGTTCCATTGCGCGCCGAAGAAGAGCTTCACCGCGCCATGAGTGCGTAGAGGTTTATCGATGTATGTTCGAAAAATCTCCGACTGGTCAACGTCTTTGAAGAAGGGCAACAAAGCGACCCAGAATGGTATGGCAGGGATGTTCTGAGGATATTTCGGCGGCAGTAGGAAAATATAGTACCCGGCAATGAGAGTGACTACCCCCAGCAGGAGCAGCTGGCCACAAAATATTAACATGGTCATAGTGTCATAGTCAATGTCGTCGTCATGAACTGAAATTAGGTGAGCTTTGCTTCTTTTAACTAGCAATTATCAATCTGTAACGACGACGACGACTCTGCCGGCTAACTCGCGTAGAGATCAATTTTATAGAAGTGTCAACATGAGGTTCGGGCCATTAGTAAGGTGTCCTAATGTGTCGGGTGTTGCACCAATGGGCTGCGTTGTGTAACAAATCTACAAGTATGACCTTGACTTCAGCATGACCTATATTTAGGTCAGTTCATGTGCTGCGGTTGCCAGCACAGACTGTCCAGGACCCCCATGGTCAAGCATCTTTTTCACCAACCCCATGCACTTATCGAATACATGTATATGTACCTAACATGGGAGAGGACATCCCCACAAGACAAAAGCCCCTGTACAGCCCCATCCGCATCCGGTGCCCCAGTCTACCTAAGGTAGCGTGAGATGCCAAGCAATGCAGGCTGACCTACCCACAAGAGGTACAACATGTAAAGAACACTAATAAGTGGCTGTACCGGCCTATAACAGAGATGTTGGTATACATACGGCTCTGTTCTGGTTTTCGATCGTGGTTTCTTGAGCTGTGGTGGTTCAAGACTCAACTTTCCTAATCCGTGTTACACAACCACGCGACCTTCTCGCCTAGGTTAGAAGATTGCTACTTCCTCCCTGACATACCAAGTCAGATGGGATAGTCTTCCGTAATAAAGTACCCGGAAGTCACAATTATCTCATAAAGTCCGACACACCACCTGGGCAGTCAATCTCATGACATAGAAGACGTTCCAACTGTCACTATGGCTACTACGTCAGACATGAGCCGCGATCAAGCGGCTCCTACGCCGCCATCTCCTGGCACTTCTGTTGATACGTCGCAACCACAGCTCGAAAAGGCACCCGCAGCTTCTCCTCCACCGTACACGGCCTTCTCGCCATGGAGGCGGCGCTTCATCCTCACCGTCGTGACCGTCGCGGGCTGCTTCGGACCCCTAGCCGGCGGTATCTACCTGCCAGCGCTAGTTGTGTTGGAGGATGAGTTCCACGTTGGCGCTACGGCCATCAATG
This sequence comes from Whalleya microplaca, assembly GCA_022497155.1. Lineage (NCBI taxonomy): Eukaryota > Fungi > Ascomycota > Sordariomycetes > Xylariales > Xylariaceae > Whalleya > Whalleya microplaca. The sequence continues at coordinate 823,278 of MU385720.1, forward strand.
TCTCTGTCTCGGTGTTCATGTTAACTTTTGCCTTTGGTGTAAGTCGTAGTAACAGATCCCCCTTGCGCATATTCAATGGCGCCTCGTGGCTGACGCTGGTAACTAGCCACTATTCTGGGGCACATTTGCCGACTGGAAGGGCCGACGGCCACTGTATATCATCTCCATCGCCATATATATTGGCGCAAATATCTTGCTGGCTGCCCTACCCACTAATTATGGTGCGCTGGTGTTCTTGCGCATTGTCCAGGCCTTCGGATCTGCTGCCGTGGTGTCAATGGGTGCAGGAACCGTCGCAGATGTATGTCTCACATTCCATGTGGATAACTATTGTGGGGTCCTGGTCGCTAACTATGCTTTCAGACCACCGAGCCCAAAAGGAGGGCGTTTGCTATGTCGATATTCCTCATTGGCCCACAATTTGGACCAGTCTTAGGACCGGTCCTCGGGGGTGCCCTAGCATCGGCTTCTTGGAGATGGATTTTCGGGTTTCTGGGTAAGTATTTACAGATAATGCGAATACCTTCTCCTTTTACTGACCTTGGTCATGTTTAGCGATCGCCGGGTTTGTCCTCTGGGTCGTGATTATCCTACTCCTGCCGGAAACACTTCGCGCAAGGGTAGGTAACGGCAAGCTATACTCGGAGAGAGGCCTCGTCAATTTTCCGCCGACATTATCTTCTCCTTTGGCACCGGAATCTGAAAGAGGTCCACCGCCGCCCAAGCCGACGTTGATGATGTACTGGCGTCTGTTCACCTACCCGCCCATTGGAATCGTCACTTTCAACACCGCCATGCTGTACTCGACGTACTTCGCTATCGCCGTCCAGCTGCCTACTGACCTGTCGGAGCGGTACTACTGGTCTACTGCCGAAGTCGGCGCGGGTTTCCTAGCGGTTGGCGTCGCCATGATCATCGGTTCGATGTGCGGCGGGCGCTTCTCGGACTGGAAGCGTGCGCGGATTGCGAGAGCATCGCCGGACGGCCACGTGGACCCGGAGAACCGACTCGCTGATCAGATCTGGGGCGTCCTCATCTGTGCAGGAGGCTGTCTGATGTACGGGTGGTTTGTATTCTACTCGATACACCCGGCCGCAGTGCTCGTGGCCACGTTTCTGAGTAAGTCATCCTCATATTGATCAAGCCGAGAAAGCAAGTATAGCTGACAGTGCTTCCATCATAGCCGGCTTCGGCATGAACTGGGTTTTCGTGGCCACGACGGCTTTCCTCACCGAGTGTGTGGCTCAGCAAGCCGCTGGAGCCTTCGCGCTCGGGAACATGCTGCGGAACCCCGGCGCCGCCATAGCAGCCCTTATTCTACCATCTCTAGTGAGTAGGATGGGAAGCGGGTGGTGTTTTACGGGATTGGCATTATTGGATCTAGTAATGGTGGGATCCGCCGTCATCGGTAAGAGCCTCGCACGAGCCTGGATGTTAGATGACTTACTAACCATTACGTCTTCACAGTCCTAAGATTGAAGGCACCTGGCTGGAGGGCCGCGCGGGCGGCTAAGATGGCACAATCTCGCCCGGGCCCACCTCGATAAAGGAGAGCGAAGTACCAAATCGAACTCTACCTTGGAAGACGACCTACAACACTTACCGAGGGTAAAGCTTGGACGAATAAGGGGTATGTATACTTTCTAAATACCCAAGTTTCTTATCTACAGTGGCTAATACGTACAATTAGAATCATCATACTATTCTCTTCAAATAAACATCCCCGGGCCGCGGGGGTAAATATACAACGTTTCTGGAAGATAGACTTTACATGCTAATATGATGTATTTGATATACTGGGGATACCTGATGGAAGACAAAATGCTGCAAAGCTCAAATCTAGTCACTGGGACGCTTCTAACACGATAGCGTAATCACGATATATTTACGAGTCATATTGGCGAATAGCATATTGATATCATTGCTTTTATAGAAATACATTCTATTAATTCTTATGATGCAGAAAATGTGGACAAATATCAGCTATGAAAAAAGAGAACTCACCTCCTTATCTTCATTAGATGTTAACTGCTTCAGATCTACTCCCCTAAGATCTTTCAACATGGACGCGAAGAGGGTTAGAAATCTACTTCCGCTCACTCTTGCTCCTCTTCAAGTCGCGCTTGTTCTTACCCTTGCTGCTGCTGGATCGAACACTGCTCGACTTCTTCACATTCACATGCTTCACCGTCTTCGGCCCGTCCTTGCGGCCCGTCGCCGTCTCCGTCTCCGCAGCGGGCTCAGAATTCGGCAACAACGCCATCGACCCGCCGGGCAGGAGCTGCGAATCGCGGTTGCCGAGCGTGTACATGCTCTTCTTCTCCGCGAGGCAGCGCATGTCCTCGAGCGGCCCCGGCTGCGTGGTGACGGGGTCGCCGCGCAGGCCGTACGCCTCGAGCATAGCATCATGCTCGCGCAGTGAGGCGTCGGCGCGGTGGCGCGCCAGCACGGCCGCAACGTCCACCCCGGCGCGCGCGGCCTCGGTGCGCGTCTCCGGGTTCGCCTCCCCGAACGCCGTCCAGAACTCCTCGCCCAGGAACGTCGGCAGGAAGTGCGCGTCCAGCGCGTGCCGCGTCTCGATCGCCCGCCCCAACACCCAGAAGATGTCGTGCGCGATGCTCTTCATCGCCTTCGAGGTCTTGGCGTCGGTGTCGGAGGTGGAGGAGGAGTTGGTGGTGGTGGTGGTGGTGGCGCGCTTGCGCACGTCCAGCCATGCCGCCGCGACGTGGTCGAGCTCCGAGCTCAGGCCCAAAACCCACGCATTCCCCTCGGCCCTCTCCCCCTGCGCCCCAGAAACAGCACGCACGCGCTCGAGCCTCTCAAACCCCTGATCGACGTACTTGATCCTGACCCTCCTGATCTCGCCTCCCCCACCACTCTCCCCCCCGATGGGGACGCCGACGCTGTCGGCCCAGGTGTCGAAGCCGCGCGCGCGCGCCCAGGACTTGACGTTGTCCTTGCAGTGCGCGGGACACAGGATGCTGACGGTGGCGGCGCGGCGCGCGCGCAAGCCGTGGTCGACGAGGGCGGAGAGCCCGCAGATCGCGTACGGTATGTGCTTCAGCGTCGCGTGCAGCGCGTCGAAGAGCTCGCCCAGCTGCGGGCTCGTTAGGTACGTGCTCGCCCAGCGCGTGCGCGGGTCCGAGGCCACGGCCACGGGCGCCGGGAGGCGCTTCGACGGCTTCAGGCGGGGCGGCGCGGCTGCGGATGGGGTGCCTGGGGGACCGGGCTTGTCGGTGTCTTTGACCTGCTGCTGCTGCTGCTGGGTGGAGGAAGAGGCGAGGAGAAGGGGTTGCGGCTGCTGCGGCTTGGGCCGCTGCGTCGGAAGGTTGAGGTTCGAGCGCACGTGCGCGTTGTACCGGTCGCTGCGGTATTGCGGCGACGAGGGCTTGGATGATTCCTTCTGCGGGAAACAACACATCAGGAGGCCGAATGGGCCCCAGGCCGATTCGGACGACATCTCTGGCTGTGAGTAGTAAAACTGTTGTGGTGGTTTGGTGTAGGGGGACTTACTGTCAAAGTAGTGCCCGTGGTGTTGTTGTCTCGCAAATTGGAATACTCTTGATGGGTTGAACTTTTAAGGAGCATTTAGAGAAATCGGATGGGGTATACATCTATATTTGGTCCCTTTGTGCCGTAAAACAATGTATTTGTATCCTTGTTTCATGCTGCTGTCTTGAAAGGGGCCGTTCAAAGGCTGTCAGCTACGTAGGCGCTGTCGAAGAGTTCCTACTAAGGGACAACAGCATTGTCAATGTTACCAACAAAAAGGGGCATAAAGACATCGAAAGCCTGCATGGCGAATCAGGGGCGAGTGATACAATTAACCTGTAGGTTAGATTCGAGTCAACACTTACTGCCCAGTCTGATGCTTAGAAGAAGACACGGCAAAGACAAAAGGGTTGGGAAACATGCTTTTGTGCATTAAGCTTTGTCCCTGACCAATGCTCGCACAAAACATGTTCTCAAGCAAGCCATCCATTGCCATGTCTAGGTCATGTCCGCTAGCCCTCCTAACGCCTATGATACATTGCTGAGGCCGAGAACCTCAGGATGCGATTAGCCCCGTCTTAAATATGCACTTTCACAAATCGTCATCTTCAACATCCATGTGATCTCCGTTTGCTTGGCCATTCGCCACTGTATCCTTCTTGGGCATCGTCGCTTCTTTGTCGATCATTTGCCTCGACACGGAAACAATGTTGTCCTCGATAAGCTGCTGGCCGACGTCCTCCAAGTGCTTCTTCGGGTCAAGCTTGCCAACGTAGCGGGTCTTGAGCTGATCCTTAGTCAACTCCGTCTCCTCCTTGACTCTCTTCTCGTATCCTTCAGATAAAGCGACCAATCGTTGGAAGCGTTCCTTGTTCTGCTCGCCCTCGTGTCTGAAGTCCTCCATCTCCAAGGCCTCGGTCCACACGTGCTTGTGGAGGTTCATGAGCATGTTCTCCTCGAGAGCGGTCTTGCGATAGTTGATGCCGATCGAGTAGTAGTGTCGGTTGAGGCCATGGATAAGCGCTTGAATAGAGGGCTTATTGAGATGACCCAAGTTCGAAGTACTTTGTCTCGGCTCCTGTCCAAGCATCAAAGACTGCGGGTTAATCAGACGGAAAGCGTCAATGACGACCTTTCCCTTAACCGACTGTATCGGGTCAACAACAACGGCGACGGCCCGGGGTGTTAACTGCTCGAAGGACTGCTGTGTGTTGATATCGACGGACGAGAGCCAGCATCCGAAGCCGGGGTGAGAGTGGTACCATCCAACAACGGACTCGGGTCTGCACAGACATGGTCAGTGGGAGCTGCTCGAGACCAGGTCGATGCGCTTTTGGCTTACCTTCCGGTTTGGGTAAGCATGTCCATCATCTTCTGTTGGAATACCGGGTCGACAGCCTCGACACTGACGCCAGTACCACTCTGGGGCATTGCGAAGACATCCACAACGCGTACGGTGAAGTCATCGACGAATTCTCCCAGCATCAGTCCCATCACTTCCATAGGCACGCCAGCCCGGCCGTGTCGCAACATCTTCAGTAGCGCAAGGGAGGAGATGTAGACAGTCTCGGAATTATCGATTAGGTTTTGGTTGTCCTGTGGTCGTCTATCGTCAGCTCAGGTCTTATGCGTGAGGAGTCTTCTGCGACTATAAACAAGAGAAGACGACGACATGGAGACGTGTAGAACTCCTTACCGTTCCTGGAGCAGCTCCCAGACCACCCATGCCGCCAGCACCGGCAAGCATTCTATTTAACCGGTCCATGTTGGTAGATGTGCTTGGTTGCTAAATGGCTGGAAGTAGAATCAGACTGCGTAGACCTCGGGGATTCGAGTTCTTATATTGGGGAGTTGAAAAACGGTTGTGTGGATGGATAATGACGGAATTGTTTGGGGGAGGTGAGCTTCTGGAGTGAAGCTTAAACCAAAATGCAGATTGCAGGTGTTGACGAGGCCCGGATCTGCCTGCGCAAGGCGAAAGCTTAGGTTGGGAGCTCTAATCAGAGCTCGGGCCATGCCGGCACGTGATGTCAAACTCGACAGGTACCTAGGTACCAATTTGACAGCCTTGCATGTCAAGGTGCCAAGCTTTCCACCAGCCACATCTACCCTTGCTCGCCCTACCTACTGTAAAAGGAAAGTATAGGAAAAGTGCGGTATGTACTTTGAGTGTACACTCATTCTCTCTGTCATAGATTACCTTCACAAAAGTACAACATCTAGTTGTAGAGACCAAAGGTACCATATTTCTGTGGCCATATGGGGCTCTATGGTCATGGAACCGTACCTATCAGTTTGTCTTGGAAAAGACCCCCAGATTCTACTTATAAAATTATAAATAAACATGTATAAATAACCATGGCATGAAGTCGAGACTCGAGAGCAAATGCACATCTCTTGAAGCCCAATACATGTGAATTAAATCTAAGTTATCATGATATTAGAAAAAATTAGACTAAGGGACGTCCGCCTCGTCATGCTTATCCTCTTCTATGCTTCAGTATAAATGTAAATCCCCCATAAACTAGGATCTTCCAGTGAAATCTTCGCAATCCTCCTCAATCTCAACCCCATGCTAGTCACCATATCAATCACCACCTTGTTTTCTTGCAAAGAGACCCGAAGCATCAGGCCTCCCAGTCCCTCGAACCCTCAGTACCCAGGGATGATACCGCCACCACCCAACCAACCGAGCCCGACGGACAACGAACCGCCAGATAGCCATCCATCCATCCATCACCACTTAGTTATAAGAGCCCGACATATATCCCCGAAATAATCTCGCCAGCCTCCGGTTGCACCGCCCAGACCACCTCGACGAGACCAGAGGGGGAGTCAGCCGGCCACGCGTCCGTCACCCCGCACAGCGCCGACCAGACCTTCATCGCCACACATATCTCCACGAGATGCCACAATGCCGGGTGGATCCGGGTTACCAGCTCTGAGATACGTTTTGCCAGTGCCGAGAAGAGAGCAGCCATGGTGCCAGTTACGGCGCCCTACAAGGCGATGCTACCAGGGGCGAGATCGGGATCCAGGTCAGGGGATCGCTGAGTTCGGCACCCGGATATCTAACAGGCCCCACGGAGTACCGATAGAAGGATATGTAAATCTGTACCCTGCCTGCCGGCCGGCGATCGCGGGTCGCCGCGGAGTCGGAGGGAGCAGTCAGCCAGCCTAGGAAGGTTGTGTGAGTCTTGGCAGTGCTTGTATGAACAGGAGATGGTGTTCGAGATAGACTCCAGAGGAACAGCGACCTAGAGCTAGACGGTAGGTGGAGATGGAGACGCGGGGGAGGGGCTTAGCAAGCCCAAGAGAACTTTGAAAGGTTTGCTAGCTGGCGAGGTCGTAGATTGTATAGTAAACTAGATCCTAGTGTAGATAGGCTGCCGGAACGGGAACAGCTGGCCTGGGAGGTCGGAGATAGCTGCCTAGATGAAGATTCTAGCTTGATATAGATGAGGGATAGCCACAATGCTGAGTTGGCATGGCAGAGTAAGGATTGGCTGTTGAGGGTAAGTTATAGATATTGATTTGAGGAGGGAGGGACATGCTTGCCCTAATGAAGATACATATTATGTGGAAATCAAATCAAGACGCAATGCACTGATAGGCCAGCCTCGTTGGAAATGGCCTAAATAATACTCTGGCTACTAGAGAGATCAGATGAACGGGGACATCAACACCTTCCGAGGAACTATGCTTAATAATAATAAAAGTTCTGTTTCAAAATTCAGAAACTGGATTTCGACTCAAGACCAAACAACAAATGCTCTTCCATCGATATTGCCGGACCCCAAACGCCGTTCGCTGCTCTGCTCGGCTATATTGTACAATTGACAAGTAGTCCGGAAACACCGCTGAATATTCCACACCCCCTTCCCGTTCTTCTAGGCCTAATCTTGGGATAAGAGATGTCAAGTAAGGAAACTTTGGGTATCAAAACTAGGACAACTATATCTAGGAGCTGCCCGCGTCCTTGGCAGTATCGGCGGGCTCGGGAGGGGGAGTGCCAGTAGCCGTAGCCTTTTCCGTAGGCTCCTCTTTCTTGATCTCAGTAGTAGCCTCCTCTTTTGCCGGCTCTTCTGTGGCCTCCTCCATATCGATATCGCCATCTCGATCGGTCATTTGTGGTTCTGGTGCGTTCTTCGGCTCCGGCTTGGGGCTAGGTACTTTCTCAGCTGGTATTTCGGGGGCCTTTTCGTTGCTATCCGCATCTTGCATAACCTCGTCGGCCTCGGTTGCTACTTCCTCCGGCTTATCGTCTGGGCGGCTGGTCTCGGCATCGGCAGTCTTGTCGCTCTCTGAGCCCTCTTTGTCGGATTTGGCGTTGTCTTTAGCCTCCTTAAGAGCCTCTTCTTGTTCGGCTATGCCTGCGGCCTGAACTTCGTGCTCCGATTCCTTGTCGTCTGGCTTGGGCGGGGTGCTAGCCTTAGCTTCCAGCTCGGGCTCAGGTTCGGGCTCGGGCTCCTTATCATCCACGTCTTCCATGACAACTTCATCGAGCTCCTTAGACTTTAGCACGTTGTCAGCGCTGCCATTGACTGGAGTAGCGGCACCGCTATCGCCTTCAACGTCCGAGTTGCGGTAATCGAGGAATGTTGGCCGAGCGCTGCCATTACGGTGAACAACGCCATTCGCCCTATCCAGATCTTCGTTATCGCTCTCTTCATACTCATTCTCTCTCTCTATCCGTTGTTCCCATCGGCGCTGTGTCATACGGACATCCTTGTTCTCGTCCTCATCCAGATCATCGAGCTCGGCGTCATCCTCATCAGACATGGCGCCCAAGGAATGACGGGGTACATCCTGCATTTGCACCGAAGGAGCATGTGCCGTACGTCGCAAATTCTCCACGAGTTGGTTTTTGATCTTTTCCAGGTATTCCGGACTGTTCGCATTTTCCATATTAGAGGCGCGAACATCAAGGCGATATTCAGGTGCGTAGTACTAAGAAATATTAGTACATTTGACGGATTAGTGAGTAGGAGGTGAACTTACTTCGTAGTATTCATTAAAGGGTAGCGTGCGATCCATTTTAGCATCCACGAGGAGTCCAGTCTCGAATGCCCAGGTACGTGCGACATTACGCATGGTGTAACCGCCTCCTCCTAGAACTAGGGTGGGGCGGTTGAAGCTCTTGACGAACTTGACACAGTTGGCATGGCCCTCCATACTTAGATTGAAACAACCAAGGCGGTCGCCGGACAAGCTGTCACCACCGCATTGCAGAACGACGGCGTCTGGGTTGTAGAATTCCATGACGCTCGATATGACGGGCTCGAATATCGACTTGTATGAGGTGTCTTCTATGCCGTCGCGAAGGGGGAAGTTGACCGCGTAATATTTGCCCTGGCCGATACCGATGTCCCTCAGTTCACCGGTGCCAGGGAAGTATTCGCCGTACTTGTGGAAGGACACGGTCATCACTCGATCTGTCGTATAAAAGGCCTCCTCGACACCATCACCGTGATGGACATCTATGTCGACATAGAGGACCCGCTTGTTGAATCGCAGGAGCTCGAGAATGCCAAGGACAATATCTATTCAAGAATTAGTTGTCGGCTGCGCGAAATGAGTGAAACATCAAAGGTATTGAGCCATCATACCGTTTACGTAGCAGAAGCCGCTAGCTTCGCTCTTCTTTGCGTGATGCAGTCCTCCGGCCCAGTTGACAGCTATGTCGCACTTTTGCCGGTTCAGCCGTGCGGCGCCCTCCATACTGCCGCCGGCACTGATACCGCAGAACTCAAACAGACCGTCAAACACGGGGCAGTCATCTCCGACGTTGAACTTGGTCTGCTCGCGCTGGAAGTTATCCATATTCTCGGGGCTGACTTTCTGCAAGAAATCGATATACTCGTCGGTGTGGAACTGTGTCATTTCGAGTCTCGTCGCAGGTTTTGCGCGCTATAAAGGAAATCAGTATGAACTCAGACTCGGTGGGAATCGGAGGTTTGGCGCGAAGGCTAGGCTTACATAAATCTCCATCTTCTTGTATACGCCATAGTTCATGATCAAGCTGTGAGCCAGCCGAATTCGATGGGGTTTCATGGGATGGCCGGCAACATAGGCAAAATTGCCAATATCGGAATCATAGAAGTATGCAACCTTCTTGGGTGATGCCGTACCCAAGGCGATGCCATTGCCATTGGCAATGTCTACTGGAGCTGCGTGCGCCATGGCTGGTCGGTGGTTTGGGTGAGGAAGAAGAAAGTTAGCAATTACATGGAGAGCTGGCGAAGATCCATGTAAGTCTCCCGACCTCAGAGTAATGCCACCTGCAGCCGAAATGATGCTTATCGATACGGCTGGATCTGTGCGTGCCCTAATCCTGATACGGGTTAGCCCCAAGATCATCCAGCCAATAGCCGACAGCCAATAATTATGGGGAAATTATGGGACAATTGAGGGTGGCAGGATTAATCATCCAGTCATGTCATTTAACGGAATGTACCTACATATATTTGCACAGTGGCTTAACAATAAGTTTTCACAATAATTCTCTTCATTGAAGTGAATGAGTGCCAGTGCAGCAGAGCCTCGTCTAATGTTAAATGTTCTGTGAATCAGAAAAACATTAGATGTTTAGTGGTGGTACATGGATGTTCACATGCCCGCTATTAGGTACCTATGTATGTACTGCCAAAATCAGTAAGTGTGATCTGTAATACAAGCGATGCTAAAATGGCCGACTGAACTTTGGAGGCAAGATAATCCACGCCTTTCAGTAATATATGAGAAATACAAGTATCAATTCTCCATAGTATATAAACATTGTCGCATGGCTCTTAATATCTTATGAGTTATGCCAAATGGCACACTTATCATATGTGGTTTGAGACAGCCCCTCTTTGCACAGTGGCGACGTAATAATAATCAATTGGCTATCTTTCATAGAAACGGGCACTAAACTCATGGGATTTCTGGCTTCAAATGCTCACATGAAAAGACATCAGTAATATGATGCTTTGAGATGAGGGTACATAATTGAGGAGTGTGTTCGAATATAATACCAATCATCTTACTAGAGTTGACTTGCAGTATCCCAACTGACAAATGAGTGGACTTGAAAGTTATGAGGCAAACATACTACTAATTAGAGTGTGCAGGATTTTATAAGAAAACACTTGACAGATTGACCTGGCACTGTTTTCGCGTCCTTGCTTTAGATGGGAAATAATTCCTTATGACCTACTCAATCTACTCCTCTATTCCGACACATCGATCGCTGGAACTAGAATAATCCCGACAGCTTAAAATCTCGGCTAGCTTTTACTGGCTGTAAGTCTTATGAGATGCCTCCGATTCAAGTTCAAGCTCAAGCTCAATTTCAGCACCTTCAACTAATGACGCTGATATTCCGAAGCTCCCTTACCAAGCATCCTCTATGATAAAACTGGCTAGCTGTTCGGCCATAGCATAAAGCGTAGCCTGTGGGTGTCCGCTCAAAGGCATCGGGACGATGCTTGCATCGGCAACCCTCAATCCTTTAACACCAAACACTTTACCTTCCCCATCAACCACGGTGCCCATGGCTGCGGTGCCACCGGAATGATGATGCTGCATTCCAGTGCGTCGGATCCTTTGCTCAATTGCCTCGTCACTAGCATCAGCTGCGAGTGGTGTCAGGCCGTCTAGGCCATTGCCAGATGGTGGCGATTCACTATCGACAATGGCTTTCATAGGACCAGTCGTCAGCATGGCCTTCAAAGTTTGGCGAGTAGCATGGACGAGGGTATCACGATCCAGTGGGGTGGACAAATAGTTTGGTTGAATGCGCGGGGGGTCGTTTGGGGAGCTGGATCGAATTGACACCGTACCGCGGGAAGTGGGAAGAAGCAGCATAGTTGAAGTGGCGATATGGGTGCCATCGATTGGGATGCCAGGAATACCAGGCGGCATATATACCGTAATGACCTCGTAAAGGTTTCGTTTCTGCTCCTCGACTTTGGATTCGTATTTCGAGATGATCTCTGTTGGGAGAGGCCGACTGACGACCCAATCCCACGGAAGGCCTTTGAACAAAGCAGGATTCTGCCAGTTTGCGCTGCCAAAAGCGTACCCGAGGGAAGGGTCGCGCAAACGAAAGGCGAGATATATATGGCAAAATGATCGTGGAGGTTTTGGCCAACTTGTGGGGATTCGTGCACGATTGGGATACCGTGCTCAGTAAGGGTGGCTGGTGAGCCGATACCTGAGAGCATAAGGACCTGGGGCGTGCGGTACGCGCCAGCGCAGATGATGACCTCCTTCCGCGCGGTGATTTTGCAACCGTCAGCCAACTCCACTCCTGTGGCAGTGGTATCGGAGAAGGTGATTCTGTATACAGTGGTATTGGTGAACACTTTCACGTCAGTGAGTGGATACGCCGTGTATGATGGTTGCCGCATGCCTTCGCGGGAGTTCTCGTAGAACTCAGTCAGGCCTGTAATATTGCCATTATTTTTGTGCGGGTTGGGATAAACTCCAAGCTCCGCCCATGCCTCCTTCACAGGTTCGCGGAGGTGGTATTTGCGTGCTCCAGGTTCAGAGGCAGAGATTGAAGTGACCTACATGGGACCGTTAAAACCATGCTCGTCGGCGTCTGCTCCAGAGTCGTAGAAGCATTCTGACTTGCGAAGCCAAGGCTTGAGACCTTGGTAACTCCAGCGCTTGTCCCCAACTGTTTCAGCCCATTTATCATAATCTGCAGCGTCTGCACGCAACCATCCACCATAGTTGAGAATGCTGCCTCCACCCAGAGCTTTGCCAGAATTAAGGCTGTGTACACGGTTGGCCGTGTTAACGACAGGCTCACTTTGATAAGCATAATCAAATTCTCCGCCGAGGAGCGACAAGCCGCTCAGAAAGCCGGCAGCAGCAGGGTTACTAGATGGATCGGAGCCCGCTTCTAGTAGGATGACCTCGGGCTTCTTATGGCTCTGACTGAGGCGTGAAGCTATGAGGCAGCCTGTCAGGCCACCGCCAACAACGATATAGTCTGCATCCAAGCCGGCCATTTTTGGGTGGAGGAAGGTTCAAAGGAAATCGTGGCGGATACGAGGAGGGGTGAAATGAGAGAAAGGGGCTTTGAGCTGGCGTTTTCAAGATTTTCGTTAATCAAGCCCCTTTTCAAAAACTGCAATAATTATTCAAAGTATATCAAATGTCTGATGCGTGAAAATATATACTATTGCTGCGTATTATTCTAACAGATTGTAAAATGTAAAATCCATCCGGTGAGTAACGTGAATTTCTACCTTGTTCGGACTTCAAGCAGTAGCCAGGGAATGCTTGCTTAAGAACGAGTCCCTTGCATAAATCTAGCTCAACTTCCATCTTAGATGAGACCCCCTTTTGTGTGCTTTGTACCTCCTTATTGTACAGCTTACATAGGAGTGTCATTTATGCAATTCTCATTGATTGAAGCAGTTAGAGTTACCTGGATAAGCATTGGTATTCGAACCTGATAAAGGCTTTTTATCGCTCTCTACTTCTATAAATTAGTAATGTAGAACGATGACCTAGTAAGCAATTCCTGCCTTTGTCTCTCCCTCAGTTTAAGGCTTCCCGGCCTATCGGGATCAACTAGCTTACCCCTATGTAAGGGGTGTCTAGGGCCCTATTCACCTGAAATAGTTGGGCTTTGTTGTCTTGTGATCAAAAGGATTCGAGCATTGAAGCCGAAGCTACCATTCATTGAATTCGCGCGTTTCGTCGATGGTGACGAACTTGCCCGAGGTCTGCTCCCGTGTTGCTTTTTCAATCTGTGTGATGTTAGTAGTTACCAGAAACCGACTCAAGCGCATAAATGAAAACTGACCTGGCCAAACACAAAGTCGGCAGAAACATCAACTGGAACGAACGCTTGCTCATATCCAAAGTGGCGTGCTCCTGTATTTCCCGTGTCCGTTTGCATGAACCTTCAAAATGGCTGTCAGTGTGACCTGAAAAGTAGCATAGAATACTAGAGACATTACCCAGGATCTACGACGAAAGCGATAACTCCCGGACTTACGCAGTGAACCTTTCTCGTGAGGTAGTGTGCAGCAGCTTTACTTGCGCCGTACGCAAACATTGGAAAAGGCGAATTCTCCATTGCTCCAATGCTGGCTATCGGCGTGCCTATAAGAACAAAGCGAGGCCGGCTGCCTGCTTCGAGAAGCGGCCGAATTGCTTGAAAGAGACGTAAAGGACCTAGAATTCCAACTTAGCCTCATACTTAGCAAGGATTTATTGGAATTGTTCTCCTACCTATGGTATTGATATCGAAAAGATCTCGAACCTCATGTGGCTTGACCTGCGATAGATCCCCGTACACCGTACCATAGCCTGCATTGGCTACGACTATGTCCAACTTGTCGATTCCATGGACGTCCCGGATAAGCTTGACAGCATCTTGCGCATCCGTATCTGATACAGAGTCGACTTTGACAGTAATTAGGTTGCTGCCTTCACCTCGGGGAAGCTCAGACAACGATTGACTTGTGAAGTGCTGCGAACGGCGTACAGCAGCTATAACGGTAGTGTTGGATTGAAGAAGAAACCGTGTGGATAGAGCTCTCCCTAAACCTAGACCAGCAAGCACAAAATCCTAGTTAGAGTGGCCATCAAGCAAGGCAGTAAGTCATCCCACCTCGATTCGCGCCTGTGATAAGGACCACTGTGGGACTATCTGGGGTTGCAGTCATCTTGATGATATCAAGGTCAGTTTTTGGGGTGGAGAAGTAGAACAAGAACAGGGTTTGGAACTAAGTTTCTTTTGTTACCTACATAGATGAAGGCGAGATTTTAGACAGAGCAAAAGTGTACTGTGCTTTAATATAACAGCCCGGTAGCTCGTGACCATTGTTACACGACATCTCAGGCGAAAAATATAAGAACTAGTACATGAAATCAGAGCGCCTAAAGTGGCTAAGGCTAGAGTTTTACTATTTAGTCTTAGACGGCATACACTCACGCGAGAGTCAACCCCCTGAGGCACTGTATGGAGACCTTGGCTGATACCGCATAGCAAAGTCGCGTCTTATATTTAACAAAGCGGAATGATATATAATCAATGCTTTCTTTCCTTTCTTTACATGAGTGTTTTCCTCTGCGAGTATTTGTCGGGGCCCGCAAGGTTTTTTAGCTTGTATTTTATATACGCGGAGGAAGGCAAATGAATAAGTATAGGCTGCAGTTGACTTTAGAGGAACTTGAGCCGCACGTAAAGTGGCAATACTCTGCATTTTATGTTATAAGTAGCAGCACATGAAGCAATAACAATTGGCGGTCAACACACATAGGCACTTAATATCAGACCCGCTGCCAAGCTTCTTTTCTGAATCTTTCATCATTTCCACCAATAGTCGCCCCTTGGGAAGAACAAATCTGGCAGCAATTATACTTACTTGGGATAATGTCCTTATACCAGAGTTGTAATCATTTCAATTTAACGAGAGCTTCTCGTGGATGAAAGATTACCGTATTTACCGTATATGAGGACACGTATACTAGAGTGCTACGTGCTAACCCTGTATCAATTCAATATGAGGTTTTAGTTGAGTTAATTACAACCTTGTGACCATATGGCTGTATACAGTGCCCTCAAGGACTCTGGTGATGATATTTCCCCGAGAATAGCTATCTAAACACTCATAACCTGCGTCTATCTCATCAGTTACAGTAGCGTCATGGGACTAAAGGAGAGTCAGATAATGACATGTCATTGACTAAGAATGGATACGTATATACCTGGAAACTGCCAATAGGTAGCGAGCAGCTAGCTAGTTTATCAGATAAGATCATGCAAGTGTGACTATTAAAGAGTGATGGAGGCATTAATGAGGAGTGAGTCACATAAAACTATTCCAAAGCACCTTAAATATAGAGTAATTGACAGATGACTCACTGCCAACGATAATAAATGACTGGGATATAGGGATTCGGTGTAAGCAACTAGTATACAACACGGATAGGGGGTGTTGTTGGTATATACAGTAGTAAATTATGCGATGTCAAAGAGTTTCTACTACCGAGTAACAGTCTAGGTCATATAATTGAATTTATGAGTTCCAGCATTTCCACCAATTCAAATCATGAATTGACTGAACTTGATTTAAGTGCTATACATCACTACTAGAAACGCAAAATATAGAACAAATAAAAATTATAATTAGCAGTGTGTGCTTAAAGTATTGGAAGTACTAAGAGCACTGGTAAATGATGAGTCGTGGTATTTCATCAAAGATGATTCGTCAGTATCAGTGAGAGTAGATCTAAGTGAGAGGAGTAATATCAAACCGCACGCTAAAGCTGCATTACTAAGCACCATGTAATAGTAAACCTTACCTTACCTATTATTCAATATGAACATGCATAATATGCGCAAAGTGGGGGTGTCCCGACATCGATCCGCGGCACGGTAAATCTTATGACGTTTTTCATAGCGGTATAAATACTAATCTGACCTCCTGCGGGAAATAACCTACTCTCCATCAGAGGCACCGTTCAAACCTCATTGCTAGTTTCGAGATGTCTGCTGAGAAGATCGTCTTTTTTGATTTGCCATCAAAGCCGCCTTGCAAAGGCTGGTCTTTGAATCCATGGAAGAGTATGTGCCTCCTTCACGTCCTCATATATACTGGAGCGTCTAACATGACTATACGCAGCTCGATTTGCTTTGAACTTTAAAGGCATTGATTACAAGGTGGAATGGGTGAGGCGTCATAGCTGCTGCCACTTTTCAACTTGAATGTTTGCTGACCTACCTGACCAGGTCGAATACCCGGACATTAAGCCTAAGTTTCAAGGCCAGTGAGTGATAACTACCAGTATCTCAGATCACTATTCTCAGCGCAGGATTGCAAATATCCATTGAGCACAATTGACGCCGGTCATCTAGCTTCGCAAAGGAACCGAGTCTCTACACCATCCCGACGGTCATCTTGCCCGATGGAACCTGGGTGATGGATTCGTGGGAAATAGCTGCGGCCTTGGAGAAGTCGCACCCGGAGCCCAGCCTGCACCTTGACTCACCCTACGAGCCGAAACTCAAAGCTCTCCTACCTCAGATTGTGACCCCGTTGAGGCCCGTCTACATCCCTCTGGTCCCCAACCGTCTCCTGAACGAGGCCAGCATACCTTACTGGGTTGAGACTCGCGAGAAGCTGGCCGGGATGCCTCTGGACAGGTATGGAGTAGAGCTCGGCGGAGAGAAGGCCTGGAAAGCGGCCCAGCCCCATTTGGAGACGGTCACTGCTTGGCTGAAAGAGAATGGCGATGGGCCGTATTTCTTGGGCAAGACGGTCAGCTTTACTGACTTCGTGTGGGCCGGGTTTCTCATTTTCCTGCGCAGAATCGGCGAGGATGTGTATGAGAAGGCGCTCGAGGTCACTGGTGATAAAGAGGTCCACTTGAAACTGCTTGAGGGCGTGAAGCCATGGGCTCAGAGGGACGGCGACTAGTTGCATGGTCGAAACTTGGAATCGAGACCTGGAGTCCAGTCTATGTTGCTCCGGATACAAATCTCATCTGAAAAGAGAACAAGATATATGAGCTCTAATATGAATTATGAAACTTCTTCGATTCTAGTCTCGTAGTATTGTTATGAAAGAGTCCATATTCGTGTCAGTACCTGGCCGCCTTTTCTACTTATCTATTACTGTGAGGTCAGTTACTCGAAGTATGGTCTGTGTCTTAGATGGGGCAAGGTTTCGTCTTCATTGCGATTTACCATCGTATTGAAATTGTATCCATGTCAACATTGAAACAACAATTCGATCTAAATGGAGCTTACAAATCATATATACCTTGTAAAGCATGATATTCAGATCCATCAATGAGGTGGTCAGATTGATGTTGTAAAAGACTGAAGACTGTCAGATTTGATAAGTACATGTACTAAGTACCTAGGTATATTTTATATGGGCCAAAAAGGTACTTAGATTCCTACCTCTGTAGCGTCAGCAAAACGCATTGACCACTAGAAAGTATGCAGATTACCGGACATCACGTGAGCCAATTACTTCAATCAGCAATCGCTTCCCAAAAGTGTGGGTCTAGGGTTTTTTTTTTGTGCAGGCCGCACACAGGTTAAGGTTTGACAACGGATTTACCTACCCAGAAATTTGGAGCCACTGGATTTTCTTCGTTCACGACGACACGCACCATTTCCCGACCACCACGACACGAACACCGTCCCCGATCACTAATTCGTCCCGTATAAATCAGCAGCAATGGCCAAGATCTCGTAAGTTGAACCTGCCCGATTTCGAATTACGCGATTCCCGCTTGGGGTCTGGAGGGGTACTGCGAAAGGATGATGCTGGTGGGGTTATGAGACGAGATGGCTGGCCTGGGAGCTTAGGAGTGAAGGCGAGGAGGAGGAGCAAGACTAGTATTTGCGAAATCTTAGGAACGCAGGAACTTGCAAGACCTTTTCGCAAGTTTCGAACTGCGGTTATGTTGGGATTGTACACCTTGGCGCAGGTCGAAAGAGGCGGCCATGGAGACGGATTTTAGACCAGAGACGACGGGAACAGTTTTGCTGACATTGCGGTTCACAGGCGTGGTGCCCCCGGTGGCAAGCTCAAGATGACCCTCGGTCTGCCTGTGTAAGTTACAGGACCCCGCCCACTCGCTCGAAGCAACGAACGAACTGCTCGATCGTCAAAGTTGCGCAATCATCGCACGGAAGACCTGCTAACGGGGAGGAACAGTGGCGCTATCATGAACTGCTGCGACAACTCCGGCGCCCGAAACCTCTACATCATCTCCGTCAAGGGTATTGGTGCCCGCCTGAACAGATTGCCCGCCGGCGGCGTCGGCGACATGGTCATGGCCACCGTCAAGAAGGGCAAGCCCGAGCTCCGCAAGAAGGTCCACCCCGCCGTCATCGTCAGACAGTCCAAGCCCTGGAAGCGAACCGACGGTGTCTTCCTGTACTTCGAGGACAACGCTGGTGTGGTGAGTTTTGGTCTTTCCCTTCTGCATAGCGTCTAGGTGCTGGGCTCTGCGAAATATTTGCATAGTCTGGGCTGGCTCTACTATGTCTATTGTTAAAACTATCCTAGAAGGAAAAAACTGACATGGAGAATTTCAGATCGTCAACCCCAAGGGTGAGATGAAGGGCTCTGCCATCACTGGACCCGTCGGCAAGGAGGCTGCCGAGTTATGGCCCGTAAGTCACCCCAATCTCTCTCTAACTATGCCCCAAGCCTAACCCATCGCCAGCGTATTGCCAGCAACTCCGGTGTTGTGATGTAAATGGAGCGTTTCGAGCATTGGGGGGCAAGCAAGTAAAACTACCTATTGACGACAAAGTCACGATCTGGGACACACCGATGAATGGCCAGCTACTTCACGAGAGACGGACAGGGGAAGAAGATGTAGTAGACATGATGTCTGGTAAAGACTGACTGTGGTCGCTTTGCATTTCGGCTATGGGGCGTAAAGGAGACATACCAAAATAGCATCCTGGACAAATGAAAGTCCAGTTCCCGAAGTCCTGACTACACGTAACTTTTACACGTTCGTCTACGGTGATGACTTACTACGCTTGGCCTGTAAACTTTGAATGTAATCTGTAGTATGAGTATCAACATGCACATGATGAATTCAGAAAAGGCAAGTAGTGGTTCCATAATTAATTTCTATGTATTCGCTGTTTTGGTGATCCTCAAATGCAAATCCTCAATTGGAGGCTCAAAAGGCCTTTCCCCTGTTCAAATCGCTGTTCATGCCGCCCCCCCCTTCGCTTTGTATGCACATATGTATGTATGCCGCAAAAATAAGATATACAACTGAATCAATCCTTCCGGTCCTACCCTGCCCTGTTTCGGCAAAACGCGATTCCTCCCCCCATCGATCGCGGATAAGAGGCAAGGCAGGACAATGAAAATGCAATTCTCGCTTTTAGGTCGGGCCCTGGCTTCATCAAAAGAATATCTCTCACGCCCATTCTGAACCAACTCAGATAGACAGAGATATGGGTATGGGTATGGGTATGTCTCTCTCCCCTCCTGAACCAACTCAGATATAGAGACAGATATGGGGATGGGTATGGGTATGGGTATGTCCAGACTCGGGCCGTTCCAGTTCCAACACCAAGACTTGGTATCAAGCATGTGGTGAATTCCAGGTTGTATGCATGTATGTATGTGGTGACATAATCATTCGCTGATTTTGATTCATCCTGTTCTTCCCCCCATCGCCTTCCAATGATGCATGTATGCTATCCTCCTATAATGCTGGGGGTATGTATCCTTCCTTTCCTTCCGTGGAAAATGCAACAAGAGGTTCGTGTGATTATGTAAGATGTGTGTATGTTTGTGTGTATGTATGGTATGCGTATGATATCCACGCATGTACAATGTATAGATGTGTGGATGTATGCAGTTATGGCTATTGCAGCTATTGCGGCTGCTGTTGTTGCGGTAGAGGCTGCATCGGAGCAGAACTGACACCACTACCGACACCGACACCGGCGCCAACTTCGGGAGTCTGCTCGGGCGTCGTGGTCTTCACGGCCTGCTTCTTGGCGGCCAGGGTCGCGCGGCGCTTAGCGACGGCGTTGCCCATTGATCCGGAGGCCCATCGAGCTATTGTCATGAAAATGTTAGCACGTTTTCTCTCTCCTTTTCTTAAAGTGAAGACTTTCATCTGATAATGATGATGGGGAGAGGAATGAAATATAGGATGAGATAATAATCAATACATACCTTTCATGGAGTACGACATCTTCTCTGACTTCGTCATGGAGTTGTAATCCTTGTTAGGGTCGAGGGCAGCCTCCCCATCTGTAAGGGGCTCGGCGACGCCGTTGCCCATACCATTACCGTTACCATTTCCATTGCCATTGCTGAACCCGTTGCTGTTGCCGTTGCTCATGTGCGCGGGCGTGGAGTGAGAAGAGGCGGGTAGAGAGGGCGGGTTCGAAGTCGGCGTGGAGGCGGGCGCGGAGGCCGGCGTGTGCGAGCTGACGAGCTTGAGCTTGATTCTCTGCACGGGCTTCGGCTTCGGCGCGGGCGCCGCCTCGGGCTCCATCGGCGGCGGCGGCGGAGGCGGTACTGGTGCAGGTACGGGCGTCGGTGCGGAGGCCGCGGCGTTCTGCACCTTTTTGGAAGCGCGCCGGACGCGCTTGGGCTTGGGCTCCTCGGCGTAGGCGTCGTCACCGTCGTCGAGGGAGAACTTCTTCTGGCGTTTCTCCCGGAGCTGATAACTGTTCGACGCTACGGTCTCAACTGTCGCGGTTGACGAAGAGGTGGGAGGTCGGGACTCCTCTGCTGCGTTGGTAGAGGGCATGGACGACATGGAGTAGAATGATCCGGATGGGACTTCGGTAATGCGTGAGTTCCGGCGGCGAGGAGCCTGTGGAGACGTACCATTGGGCATGGGAGCCTCGGCCTCTTCTTCGTCCTCTTTGACGGCAGGAGCTCTGCGTCTACGCTTGCGAGTTGGTTTTGCTTCCTCTACACTGGGCTCAGGTTTCGCCTCGGGTTCCGGCTCTGGGGCTGGTGCTGGGGCTTCTTCGGGTATGGGTGGTGGTGGTAGAGGATGCTTGCGAGGGCGGCCACCTTTGCCCTTCTTCTTGGGCGTTTCTGGCACCGCGGGCGGCTCAGGTACCGCTGCTGGGGCTGCAGCATTCTGCTCGCCATTCTTCTCCGCGGCGGGCTGGGGACCGCGACGGCGCTTCTGTTGAGCCGGAGCTGGGGTGGAGCCTCTGCTAGGGGCTTCACCTCCATCGAAGGGGGCGGGCGGTTTTCTAGAGCGCTTTCCGTGCACGACGTTCGCATCGTCAGCCTCCGCTGCCTTAGCGGTTTGCCTGGGACGATCGCGAAGTCGGCCCTTGCCAACACCTCCACGTTGCGCAATGGGATCTTGCTCGCCGATCTTGGCTTCCTTGTCGTCGTACTCGAACATGTAGGCGTTGGCCATAATCTTGTCCTGTTGCCGAGCATATGCAATGCGAGAGTCTGGCTTCTCGGCCTTGATACCCTTGATCACAAAATCTTTTCGGACGGGGTTCGCGTTAGGATCTCTACTAAGAGCCATTTTCTTACGGTGCTGAAATGATTCCTCCTCATGACGATAGCGCACTGCATTGTCTTCATCATCTGTGATCTTCCGTAGTTCATTGAACTCCTTCTGCCACGCTACAAGTGCTCGGTTGACCACATCAAGTCTCCGGTAAGCTTCTTCTTGGGGTAATGACTTGAAATCCTCCAGGAGGTCGGTAAACTCAGACGCCTCTCTAGCCTGTTTGAAATAATACTGTTTTCTTACAGCAGACTGAGCGAATGTTGGCTCTGGTTCCGCGGCTGGAGAGTTTGCTGCAGTGTCTGCCGCGCCAGGAGAACCTGCCGGCGTCTCTTCTACTGCTACTTCTGCCTCTTCTTCAGCGCCATCTTCCTGAACTGCATCAGGGTCGGGCTCAGGCTCAGGTTGCGTATAAATAGTTGGGTACGAGACGCGAGCGCCTTCGATGTACGGAGTAAGATAGGCGTATGGGTTATGTTCGACTGGGTCAATGACATCCGCAAGATCAGTCTTAATGTCCATCATCATATCATCTTCCCGTCGTTGGCGTTTAACCTCATCACCGATTGCTGTTCCTTGATTAAGCGGTTTACGATCAAGTTGACCGACTTCAGAATTTGACTGTGAGGCATCGAGGGTACTTTGCGAGGCGTCGAGCACGGGGACCCTCGATTCAGAATTTGATGAGCCAGAACTAGTTCGTCTGAGAACCGACTCATCAGACATTTCGCTGTGATGGCCACCGACTTCGATGGTATCCTGGACCTCGACATCCTCCATCTGCTGGTCTGGGACATACGTCTGAGGCTCGACGGTAGTCTTTCTGGCTTGATTTCGTCGACGAACTGACGACGGCTGAGGTTGTTCAGAAGCACGTCTCTTGACTCGTGCATCGAAATCCTCGTCTGTTTCGTTTTCAATAAACGACGGCTCAGTTTTCCGCTTTTTTATGGCGCGCGCGTTGCCGGGCGTTGCCTTGGCACCGTAGCTCTCATCCTCGTCATCCTGGGTAAAAGTGTAGTCTACACGGGCCCGCTTTCTCAGTGAGCGTCCACCTTTGCTGTTAGGGTCCTCCGGGGAGGCATTGGCATTATCCATAGGATTCATGCGCACACGAGTCCCTCTCGAGGCAGAAGGACTCGGGGTCTCAAAGGTGAATGAAGAAGAGGCAGTCCCATTGGCGGCTGGGGTTCCGGCTGGAGCTTGAGCTTGAGCTTGAGCTTGCTCGATACTCTCATAGGGTTTCTGAAATGATGCTTGTGATGATGATGGGGCGGGAAAAGTATGTCGCTTACGGGCCGAGGAGCGACCTCGTCCACGAGCAGAAGCAGGTGAATCCATGTTCACCAAGGTGAGGTTGGGATGTTGGTTGGTGTGTATTAGTGAGGTGAAGGTGAAAGAAGTTTTGGGTCGGAGATTATGTAAGTGGGGAAAACCAGAGAATTGCAGAGCCTGCGGTCGCAAAGCGAGCAATGAGAAGCGCGGATGCGTGGAAGAAACGGAAATGAAGAATTCTAGAGATGCGAGGGATATTTTCCTACGCGTTGTGAGAAGCCTGGTGGCTGCTGGTGGTGTAGATGGACGGGTGAAAGGTGGATGTAGTAAGGAGGCAAAGGGCTTGAAAATTGTAGGTATGGGTTACAAGGCGAATGAAGTATTGACTGCCGGAGCCAAAGGCGATGACAGCAACCAGAAGAAAAAAAGGACGTGATCAGAAGGGAATCAGTATACTAGAGTAAGATTGACGAAGGACTGGGGGATCTCTTGAGATATGTTGCTGGCGTGGTTGTCAGTAGAGTTTGAGTTGTGCTGTACAGATGTAGAGAAGAGAGGTATTAGAAACGTATGTACAGATCTGTAGCCAGCATGAGACAAAAGGAGCTTTGCTGACTTGGAGACCAGTGACCAATATGGGTATGGGATGGAATGTAATAAAAGCTGTAGAAGCAGAGAAGAAAAAAATCAAAATCAAGTGCGCGAATGCAACTTACAGGACAGTAGTCGGATATTACCAGCAGAGTCCTCCCATCAATGTTACGGGCAGGGTGATGCACGATGGTACCGGGTGGAAAGTGAAGGTGAACAATAGAGTGACAGTGTCTTATTATTCCGCTGCGCTCGTCTCATTCAGAGAATCACCACCAAAAATGGCTGAGTTGTGCTAAATTTTGGAGGTTCCCGGCCACACTAGCCACAAATGACATCCGAACTGGGGGCCACCAGCCACCGCGCTTGTGCATTTCTGGCAACGGTCTCCGGCCAATGGGACAACACGAAATCGCTGCAACCTGACCTGTCTAGGCCGCATTGGTGTTAGCGGCCCCTGGCAGCGCAGGACAGGCAGGAGCCCTGGGGAGGGGCCCCTGCCACGGTGCCCTGCGGCAACGTACAGCAGTTCCTGATCAGTGATCCCACGGGCATCTGCCAGTCTGCCCATACCGGCCGGTGACGTCCTAACCTTCCTAACCTAACGTCCACTTCAACTTCCACTTCAACTTCCACTCCTACCTACTCCCACTCCCACTTCTGAAATATCACACTATTTATTTACTTGACATACGACAACGTGACTACGCTGATCTATCTTCCTCACTAAGTAAACTATACCTACTTTAAACTCTCTTTTATGTATTACAGCCTTGCCACTGTCATCAGTTGTCTAATAAAGTCTGAAAACTAAAGTCCGTTTGTTACATCTGCCGGCCAATATAATAAGAACCCTGTGAAACGATTGGTTCCTCCGGCACTGCATACCTTACATACAGTTCCTTACCTGCCTCACTTACCTTGACTACCTGTTACGGAACACAGCGAATCAAAGTCAAAGGATTTGAACCTTTCCATACCACCGGCTCTTCTAATTAACGACTTCTTCAACACTATTCCGTAGTCGTTTTCTGGAAAACACACCCTTGCTGTCGAGAGGATCTGTCGGGTTCATTTATTTACCTTCAGTCCGTTGTCTGTAGAACACCCACCTCATCGAGTCATCTCTTTAACAAAGCCGGGCGCGAACGCGATCTCTACCCAACATGTCGGCCAAACGAACCAAGTCCAACACGAATGCCGAGATTGATGAGCTCTTCAAGGATATTGACGACGACAGTGCGCCTAAGAAGTCCACCAAGTCTAAGCCCGCTGCCTCGAAAGCCCGAGGCGACAAGCCCGGGCAAGACATCCTCGCAGATCTAGAGCACGACCTGGCCGAGGAGCCTGTCCGGCCCCACACTCCTCGCATCAAGGACAGTTTGAAGCGGACGAGCACAGCAACGCCTCCCCCAGCTGGTTCGCGGCTTTCCGAAGACAAAGCATCCAATGTCGCACGCAAGTCTGCCGAGAGTACCCGCTCCCTCCACGCGAGTTTTACCCCAAGCGCCACCAGCTCCGACCTCCAAGAAGCAGAGAAGAAGGGTCCAGTTGAGCAAACCACATCGGCGGCCGGAGGCGGATGGTGGGGTGGTATCTTCGCCACAGCTTCTGCTACTGCGAATGCCGCCATGAAGCAAGCCGAGGCCGCATACAAGGAAATCCAACACAACGAGGAGGCCAAGAAATGGGCTGATCAGGTTAAGGGAAATGTCGGCGCTTTGAGAGGCCTGGGTAAGTGTAGTAAACACCATGTTGCTCTATCCTATCCATTTGACTAGACTACTGCTTCAAGAGAGGTTCGGTCTATAGCATGTCTAGGGATCTATCTAGCTGACGACTTCGATCGCAGGCGATGATTTACGCCACCGCGCTCTGCCAACCTTCACCAGCATTCTGCACACGCTTGCCCCCCCGATTTCTTCGCACGAACGTCTACTCATTCACATCACTCACGACATAGTCGGCTACCCGTCACTCGACCCTCTCATCTACGGTGTCTTCAACCGAGTTATGTCACAGGTCGAGGGCGGCGATCTGCTCGTCATCCAACGAGGCCACGAGAACACTGCCCGACGAACCTCCGATGCAGCCTTCTACACGGGATCCTCGAGCTCGGCCGGCTGGCGCGACGGCCCGTGGTGGAGGCAGATCGACTCGCCCCGCGACCTCGGGACGGTGAAGGGCCTGCTCGAGGGCACGAAGCTGTGCCGCGTGAACGCCGAGAGCTACGCGCACGACTACTTCGCGCCGCGCGGCGGCATCGCCGAGGCGCAGAAGCGCGCCCTCGAGCCCGTCAGCGAGGACAACCCCGTGCGCACCAGCGACATCTTCCTGGCCGTGCAGCCCATCACCGTGGACGCGGACCCGGCGCTCTTCGCGGGCAGCAGGAGCAGCACAGCGGAGAAAGAAGAGGAGGCCGGTAGCGCCGTCGCTAGCACCGCGGACGCCGACACCCAGGTCTGCTTCGCCGTCTACGTCCTCGACCCCGTCCACGACATCATGTACAGCACCGTCTCGCAGAGCATCCCCGTCAAGTGGATCCAGTGGCTCGACGCGCCCACGCCGCTGACGCCCGCCAGCAGCGACCGCGACCAGGGGTCTTCACAAACCGAGCACGAGTACGAGAGCGGCGTCAACGTCCCCGACGAGATCCGCGTCATCGTCGAGGGCGGCGGCGTCGACCCCCGCGAGTGGGTCGCCGAGTGGGTCGAGGAGGCCCTCAGCCTGAGCGTCGGCGTCGTCGCGCAGCGGTACGTCGCCAGGCGCATGGGTGTTGGTGAGGGAGGCCTCGGCAAGGGCAAGCAGAAGGTCGAGGCGCTTGTGCAGGAGGGCGGGGGCGAGGCTGCGAGGGCTGGGCTTATTTGATTTGGTGGGTAGATGGATAGGGGATGAATAGGGGGCGGTATGGTAAGGTATGGTAGGGCAGGGTAGGGTAGGGTATTGTGTGGTGTGGTAACTGGGCACGAACGGTGTGCGTGTGTACGTAAGTAGGGCATCTGAGAATCGCATTGCCCCTGTGTGTGTTCTTTTTTTTGGAGTCAAGGGGAGCTACTACTGACTGGTCAGATGCCGATTATTTGAGCTTTTGGTTTTGAGATTATCTACCTAGTTGGTGAGAGAGATTCATGGTGTTATGCTACAATATCTACCTCAGTGACCTGGATTCGCCTGGTGAGGATGCGTGTCTGAATATGTGTGTGGTTATGCGATGATATTTGGAGGGTTGAAGGAGAGATGAGAGTTGATTCGAGGTGGCTATGAGTGAAGTACTGGTTTTTGCTGGTTGAGTTGAGTTGGGTTGGGTTGGGTTGTAGTACTGACCGCGGGTGGTTTTCCCAGAGAGATCATGTAGAATCTATCTCCTATCGTATATCTAGATACCTCGTTACGACACAGGTCTGGGGGAGACCCTTCATCGACGCGCTCTGTAGACCGCGGTTCGTAGTCGGTCGATGGGAAGATGTTGAGCAATACAGCTATGGATAAGTAAGGAGAACAGAGGAATGGGACAAGCACATACGTGCCCGCATGTATTACCCAGGCGAGTAGGGAGGGAGGCGACCTTGACGATGAGCTCGCGAATCTCAAAGCCCGAGACGTGTGTTCTAAGGGCACGTCGGCGAGGACTTGAACTAAACGCCGAGGGTGTCCTTCGATGGCGAAGTAGGTTAGTGCTCGAAGATAGGATGGAGTTGGGTCACCACTCCCTACTGGGATGATATCCATCTCACCGAGTTAGTTTATCGCCAAGCTACGCGAGGTCTGAGAGGAGGGTTGTGCCACGTAAGGGCGACGGCGACGGTGAGCGCGGCTGTGATGATAGCCTGCGTAGGTAGCAGATAACCCCTTGGTAAAGTGTCATAACGGGTTTCCGTGTAAATTCCCCTATTATATAGGGGTTACCAGATCTTGAGCCCGCAGTTTTGTCTCTTGGTTACATAGGATTGCACGTTGTAAACATCAAGTCCATATATAATGCACAGAATGTTTACTCTTCATTGCTTCAAGTGTCACCCCCTAAGGAGAAACTAGGGATTCTATGCTATACTGAGGAAAAATCGATGGGATTTATACACCATATCAAAGGCCTGTGATTATCCCCGCGAAGCCTTCCTCTTCCGCGTAACCTTATCCTCCACATTCTCCAGACTGCCCACTATCTTCAGTTCAGCTCTAGCCTGTCGACTCGCCGTCTCCGGCTCGACTCGTTTGAGCGGACGATACACGGGGTTCCACATCTGCTCTCTGATCCAGTCCTCGAGTTCCGAGTCGTCAGTTGGGATGCCCTTCTCGGCTGCAACCCCTTCTTTGATAGCTGCGCGGATGACCCCACGGGCTACTCGAACGCTGACGGCGCGGACGTCTTCAACACCTGGAAGTAAGGGTGCGGTGTCGTCCTTGAGCGCCGGGCTCAGGTCTGCGACAGCTTTGACGGCTGCGACGAGCATCTTGTCGGTCAGTTGCGTTGCGCGCGAGAGTACTGCCCCGAGGCCGATGCCGGGAAATACGACTGAGTTGTTGCATTCGGCGATATCTATCTCGACTTCGGAACCATTGGAACCCCACGGTCCTTTGACAGGGTTGAAGGGCGAGCCAGTAGCTACAAGGGCTCTGCCATCTGTCCATTTGAGGAGGTCTTCTGGTACTGCCTCGTGGAGCTTGGTTGGATTGGAGAGAGGAAGGATGACAGGCCGTTCCGTATGCTGGGCCATGGCCCTGACAATTTCTTCCGTAAACGCCTTCGGCACGGTGGAGGTTCCAATCAAGACATTTGGGTGGACTTCCTTAATGACGGAAAGCAGAGACGTTTCCTTGCCTTCCCACCCGGAGGCGTCCTTGGCAAAGACTTGCTGGCCGGGATCAAGCTCGGTCTTCGTGGTCAGTAGACCAGGCCTATCAATTAACCTATAATGCAATTAGTCCTCATTGAATTTCACATAAGATTTCGGGGCTAAGTAGAATTCGAAGACTAACCAGATCTGTTTTGCTGCTTCCTCCTTACTTATATCCTTCTCTGAAGCAATAGCATCACGGACTTGATCCGCGATACCAACACCAGCAGTTCCAGCGCCAAAAATGACCATCTTTGTATCTCTGAGCTTCTGTTTACTTACGTGCAATCCGGCCATAATAGCTGCTAGGGTCACACATCCAGTTCCTTGGACGTCGTCATTGAAACAGGGGATCTCTGGCCGGTAATGGTCTAGGATGCGCCGAGCTGTACCAGCACATCAATATTGCGATCTAACTTTGACATTCAGAAGTACTCACCATTCGTGAGACCGAAATCTTCGAAATGGATATAGGCCCGAGGGAAGAGTTTACGAGCAGCCGTCACGAAGGTATCAACGAATTCGTCGTACTTCTTCCCCCTTACTCGTTTCTGACGTAGGCCGAGATACAGATCATCGTTGAGAAGTTCCTCATTGTTGGTTCCACAGTCCAGCACGACAGGCAGGGTCCGATTGGGGTGAATACCAGCGCAAAGAGTAGTAAGTGCAAGCTTCGCGACTGAGATCAGAACTCCACCGACGCCCTGGTCTCCGATGCCAAGAATCTCTTCGCCATCTGAGCTGCGTGAGCATTGATACTGTATTTACGCAGTTGAACCGGAATGTTTTCCGGTTGAGAGCTTACCTGTTACGACAATGTAGTCAATATCTTCAGGTTTCCCCCACTGGGCTAGATCATGAGTAACCCTATCTACATGATTGATGTTGAGAAAGCATCCCTCTGGCCGCCGGAACAGGCGAGAGAAGTTTTGAATCGCAGCGCCCTCGGTTGGTGTGTATACGATACTGAACATCTCTTTCAAGTGATCTTGTAAAAGCTAGGGTTTATTAGTCTCAATCACCTGGATAGTGCATATCGCGCTTCTAAGAAAATCGGTCTACTAGATGCAGCGCTTCAACAGACTGACAAGTGGCCGGTATGATAGTAGTGCTATGGCAATCTCACCTTGAAGTACAAGACAGAATTCTGCTCTTTTAAAGAGGTGAGAAATGTATTCTTGGCCAAGTCATCACTCCTAGAAGAATATTGTTCATAGGCACGCTGGGTTTGCTGTTCGAGCGTTTGGACACCCGCTGGCAGCAAGCCAGTGAGGTTGAATTCGCGGCGCTCCTCGGAAGAATGAGCAGATCCACGGTTGAAGTACGGTGTATTCAAAAGAACGGTTCCAGACACTGCACATTCTATTGGGCCACTAGTGCTCAATGGCAGGTGCGAGAATTTGGATTTGGCGTTCGATGACATCTTGGGGGATGTGTGGATTTCGGCGTGATTGAGAGGGTGGAGTCTCAGCTTTCGCAAGAAAGTCCGCGTGAGATACATCAAGAGAACATCAGATTGATCAGGTAATCTGCGAAGCAGGGCGTAAAGGCGGTAAACCTAATTATTGAGAACACTGAAGGAAGGCATTTGGTAGTACAGAGCAAGCAGGATGACCTCCGGGTTTCCGCTTATGATTCACATGTAGATTTACAAGCTCAGCAGCACGTGGGGTGACGTCGTACATTGCCTATAACAGGAAACCTGGCACAAGCGGGGGTCGATCTAATGGGTTACCTAGACACCTGCATTATGAACGCAGTGTCTGAGTGTGTAGAACACAAAGTTCACATTATCAAGAAATGTAGGAGCTCTTGGAGCCTCGCTCATGTGAAGAATTCCAGATAGGGAGATGAGCGCGGACTATGATGGTCCAATAGTGTTGCTCTTGCAGCTTCTGTTATACGGATGATGTAATACACCACCCGCCCTGTATCGCCTGGCCCTCTCAGGGCCACGACACAAGACGTGTCGAGGCATCAAGATCATCAGATGAAGACTCGTAGGATTTCGAGTGGCCAGAGTAAGGTTGCTGCGTGGTCTGATACGTATGAAAACATGCGAATAAGGGAAAAGAACAAACCTTTCTAGTATACGCGATACTAATGGTATCAAATTGTTATATCATGACGATATGTTGTCATTTCTGGTGTTCATGGAAGAAGCTCCAAAGATGCTGGTCGGGAGAAATTTTCTACAATAATGATGGGTTAGGTTAGTGATGCCGGCGCACGGACCATTTCCATTTCAGCTCCCCCATACCAACTTGTCAGTCGCTCTCCGCTGCAACGGCCCGGCCCTATTTGCTTCCAAATTGGCGGTTAATACGTACCTAGTCTTTAGGTATATAAACCGTAGAGACACATATAAACAGCACTAGGATTATTACAACAAAATTAACAGTCCAAATAGTCGATATGTGGCTCAAAGTGCTAATTACAGAGTCAATGATGGTTTTACGAGTCCTCAGAAACATGCATCGCGTTTTGGACATACTAATAAGCCATGGAAAGATGGTACATTATTCATGTTGCCAATTTCAAGTAATTTTATTGATTTCACGTAATAAGTACAATTGATGTCATAGCATATATTTATACGATTACTATATGTTCGGGTTATCGATAGTTGCCTGCTGTCTATACGCAAGTTTGTTTCTATCATATAGTGTTTGTTTCCTGATGATTTCACACGACTTAATCTGAAGGAACCTATCTTTAACATTCAGTAACATACGAGTGCTCGGTATAATATGTATCAAATGCTCTGCTGTTCTTATGGAGTAGACCTGGCGCCTTGAGAGGCAATGTTAGGAGTACTAACGATTGGCCCTAAAGCTAAATGTCTATCCATATCAAACGATCAATAGGGGACGTCGTGACAAGATATTGGATACCTACTAGCTAGCTTGAAGCGCTATGAAGATTAGACCAAGCATATAAAGTATGGTCTTCGTGGCTGAGGTGGAAGAAGCCATTGATATATATCATATCGCAAAGACATAATTATCTATTACTTCAATTACGCTGTGTCTTGGTTCTGAAACTAGACGGTCTAGACCATAAGAGACTTGCCATTCTTGAACACAATCCTTCGGCCATTCTCACTAGTTTTAATTTATTGCTATCAACCTTCCTTATATTCATTGGGACTTATATACTGAGTGTATTTGTAGTCTTCAATTGGTCCAAGGGGTTTTCCAACCACTTTTTACTTAGACGGACGCTAGCCCCCTTTTGTATCGTTAAGGGTACCTAGAGAGACGTTCGCGTTCGCATTCGCACTTTACAACATCTCCAATTGCTAAAAGGGTATAAAAAGAACCTGGAAGTTGGCGCTATGCCAAGATCAAGTTTCGGTATGTTCCTTCCCAGCCTGACGAACTGGCCAATCATTCTCGATTATATTTCTCGATTATATTTATCCAACACCAAACCCTAAGTCGATCTATCTTACGTAAAGGTACTTCTAAGCACATCTATTCCTACTTTAGGTATGCTGAAGCTAAGCTCCAGGGCTGTCTGCCAGTTGGTCAGTGGTCACACAGGCGCAGCCAGGCAGCCAAGCTGTGCCTCCCAACTTGATCCTTCAGCGTTCCGCACAAGGAAAAAAGCCTTACTTTAAGTTGGCTGTGGCTATGCACGTACACGCAAGCACACCGCACACATGTTACATGAATGTATAACACGTGCAAGGTAGACCTAAATAAGCAAGACGATGCGGCTTACCAACTTCAAGGCAACTTTGTAGGCAACATTGTTAAGATCAATGTAGTCTGGCCTGGAGAAGCGCATCTTTCCCTCGAACGTTTCGTGTTCAACTCAAAGTGGCCAGATCAGGCGTTACCGTCATATTTATCGAATGGAATGCCCGGATAAGTGTGTCACAGTCCTTCTCATTAGTGATAGATCCGAGTTTCGTTAATTGCTGTTGACTGTTGAATCCCCAACCTTCCACACATGAGACTTGTGTTCTCACAGCACCGACTTCACGATGGGCGATTATGCAGAACAACACAATGATGAGTGGCGGTCCCATCTCTACTTTCAAGCGCCATTGAGAAAACACAATGGCGATATCCGCCTGCTCACAATTCAATCACGCCAGTATGCAGCGTCAATGGCCGGGGCATCTGAAAATGCCATCCATTGCTTTCTTCGACTGGCAAATGTCAAAAAGAGCCCAGAGTTCATCACAGTCTCCCACAAATGGGAAGAATCCGACCCAGCAGATGGCTTGAACTTTGTTCTGATCAATGGCGCGTTGGTGCCTGTGTCGACGGGCGTGTTGGGTGTTCTCAGATACTTGCAGAAAGATGACCAACCGACTACTGTCTGGATCAATGCACTATGCATCAATCAAGCAGACGTGTCCGAGAAGTCTGCACAGGTGGCACAAGTCGCTTATATCTTCAGCGCAGCAAGCAAGACGCTGATTTGGTTGGGTGATGCAGCCGATGGAAGCGACGAGGCAATGGATGCATTGAAGCGAGTTGCGGAAGAGCAATACGCGCAAAGCTCGTACATTTCAAACTGGACTCCCAAATCAGGACAGCGGCTCCTGAAAGGTGTGGTATCGAAGGGTCATTCCTCAGAAATCTCGCCGCCTAAGTCACCTCAACATGGCAGTATCTCCAAAGACAAAAAGTCAGCATTGGAAACACAATTAGAAGCACTTCGAAGGCCACTTGAAGCTTTGCTGTACAGAGAGTATTGGGCACGACTGTGGTCTATTTCGGAGGTGGCTCTCTCAGCTAAGGGCGTGGTTGCGTGCGGAAACCGACGAATGGAGCTCGAGCGGTTTTCGGTAGCTGTCAAAACGTTGGATAGTATACTGAACATGTCGACGGTATCAAAATGGTTAGAAGCCTCTGCTACACCGACATCACCTTCCGGATCCAGAGAACTGTATAAAAGCGAGCCCGCGGGCTATTCGCGCTCAGCAGCAGCCCGCTTACTTAACGAAAGGGAGTTTTACAGGAAGGATGCTGGTTCTTGGTTCCGAAACCCGGAGAATTCGTTGATATCACTCCTGAACCATAGCTACGCGTCGGACTCAGACATTTATACTCACCTTGAGGTCGGCGATCCCCGAGACAGGGTGTACACCCTTCTAAGCCTATCAAGCGATGCGGCGATCCTAGGGGTTACGCCGGATTACAGCAAAGAGCTCGAACAAGTATATATTGAAACGTCAACAGCTCTTCTGCGCAATAGTACTAGACCGCTTCAGCTGTGCCGAGGCGTAGAAAGGGGCAACAAGAGCCTTCCGTCTTGGGCCATCGATTGGAATGATATCAGAAAACCCCCTTCGGATGCTGTAGCGCCAGATCGGCCTTTCCTCGCCTGTGGTCCTGCAGATGACCGATTCTATCGGGTTGATACCAGCACACCAGGCCAAATCTCACTGAGAGGCGCCACTGTAGACACGATACGGACTGTCGCTAATAACTACATACCTGATGAGCCTGGGCAACTGGAACGTTGCCGATCGTATCTATCCGAAGTCAAAAAGCTGTGGGGCGAATCACTGGCGTCTGATAGCTCTCCTTACTTGATAGAGCAGACGATGGTGGCACTTGCCAAGATTCCGGTTGCGGATACAGAGATACACGAGGGCCAGACCCGAAGGGCCGCGACCCTGACTGTAGAAGGATACAAAAGTGCTTTGGAGACCCTCTCTGAAGAAAACTCAACATCTCCAGATGATGGACGAGAGGAGAATACTTCGAGTCAGAACGCCATGAACTTCGCTGGAGCCACGGAATATATGGCCGCGGTCGCGAGAATGGGAGGGCGAAGACCTTTTCTCTCAGAAACGGGATACGTAGGATTAGGGCCATCCGACTTGGAATCCGGCGATACCATCGCCATACCATACGGATCACGCGTGCCGTTCGCCCTAAGACAACAGGCAGACGATACGTACCAGCTAGTCGGCGAGCTGTACGTTCATGGAATTATGGATGGTGAATTCATGAAGGTGCACCGAAAGGAGACGGTTATGCGACTAGCCTAGATGTTTGAAGAAGTTCGGGTTGCATGGTCTACGGACTTGAAATGCGAAACTAGGAATGGAAGATAGAGAAGCTTAGAGATACTATCGCAAATTAGTACGTCCTGAAGAGCTGCGCGACATAAATAGATAGTGGCTATAGAATATATGTGATACCTAATGTGGTCGCATTCATCCTATAGTTACATGTACCTATAATTGTAATAATACATCACCGATAAAATGAGTCATACTTGTGTATATGCATTGTAATAAACGGATGAAAGATACAGAATTGGAAGTTAAAATGATGATAATTAACACCTATATACCTTATGCTCTATGATCACCTCTACATTAGACTTTCTAACAGCATCCAACCTGCTTCTATTTTCACTTATGTTGAAATACAGGGTTACTGAGGCTTGATTAACTTGAGGTTCAGCTATTCTAGAGTGGCAGATGGCCTGTTATATATACACAATGCTACTATGTGCCTTGTACTGTACCAGTCCTTGACCCTCAATTCAACAACTTACTCCAAAATACCATTCGAGCCAATCGAACAACCCTATACTAGAAGGAGAGATTGATATTTCTATGACTCGGAGCAATGATGCTAGTTCAGTTATCCCACTTGTTCAAGAAGACACTGAAAAATACGTCTACGGCTCCAGTATCTTCTAAGGAACTTATCTTGGCGACGTCTGCCCTATTATTAGCGTAAAAATAAATTTGAAGGAGGATGATACCCCTACAATGATCTGGTCGCACAATCACTAGAGCCCCTCTGCTTGAGTCGACACCATATACTTCATACGCGTGCCCGTGGCCTGAATTATTGTAGCCTTCGTCATCTACAAACACGTTGAAAAGGGCTAGACGATAGTAAGTACTAAATTGAGGCCAATGGGGCTACCAGGGGTAAACACACATCTCATCTTCCATTTGCCCGTGATTGGCGTGAAGAGCTCTGGAATCTGTTCTTGTTCGACGTCGATGCGTTTTGAGGACAGGAATAGAATAGGGTGAATAACACTATCGAAGTCAGATCCAGGTGGAGTGAAATGGCGGATAACGTGTTCAAAGTCATTTGAGAGCTATAGAGGTCAGCAGTCTGTCTCTGTGAGGGATCATTTAATACAAGGTGTTCTCGAACCTTTTGCAAACGTCTCGAGACACTCTCGTCACAAATGTCACCCCCGAAAATTACGATATGCCACCGAGAGTCAGCTGGCAATGCTTTGACTAACTGCAGTGAGCGGGCATCGCAGAATCGTACAACTTGAGCACTAGGAAAGCGCATCCCGACTTCCACACCGGTGGCTAGCAGATGATCGCTTGAACTTGAAGATGTGATGATAGAATTTGTATACTTGATTGCCTGGCCGGAGGTGTAGCGACCAGCTTTTACGAACGCCTCATGGAATTGCTCTGGAGTAATGCCGTTTTCTTGGCGAAACGACGTTGAGAAGAGCTTCGTCCAGTACCGATCGAAGTCTATCAAATCTGTTGCCGTCTTCTGACGTTCAGATACATAGGTCTCGAGTAGCTCTGGATTTGCCTGCTTTCGGAGAACCGCGGCTAGCTTCCAGCCGATGTTGTATCCATCCTGGAGACTCACATTCATCCCCTGCCCGGCCTTGGGCGAATGCGTATGACACGCATCGCCAGTCAAGAAAACACGATACTCCTTGTGAAAGAAGTCGGCGAGTCGTTGTCCGATTGAATATGCGGACCACCAGGACGTTTCTGCGATTTCCATAGTGTACGGTCTGAAACACAAGCGAGCTTTCTCCTGGAGTTCTCCAAGCGTGACATCCTTCGCGGTAGCGCCTTGCAATTCTAGGTAGAAGCGGACTAACAAGTCACCCTCCCTGGGTATAATGATCAAGTTACCTGTTTCCGAGCTCAGCATGCATTTCTTGCGAATGTCCGGGAAATTGGTCCGCGGATAAACGTCCATGACGCCCCAGACAGAATCGGTGCTGTCCCCTATCATGTTGAAGCCAAGAGACTTGCGAACAAGACTATGAGCTCCGTCGCAGCCCTGAAAACCCGTGAGAACAATGTTAACCAGCGGAGAACAGACTCGTAACGCGAATGGAAAACTCTCACCAATACATACTTAGCCCGATATACTTTCTCAGCACCATCTTTAGAAGCCGTTACCCTAACGCAATAATCATCCCATCGGTGCGCCAGCGCACCATCGACCTCCAGCCCCCGGACCTCGCACCCATACACAATATTCTCGCGTCCACTCGCGCGCCTCATCTCCTCGGTCATCATCCGATTGACCTCAGCCTGGTTGAGAATAACATGGGGCAGATGGCT
This sequence comes from Whalleya microplaca, assembly GCA_022497155.1. Lineage (NCBI taxonomy): Eukaryota > Fungi > Ascomycota > Sordariomycetes > Xylariales > Xylariaceae > Whalleya > Whalleya microplaca. The sequence continues at coordinate 859,803 of MU385720.1, forward strand.
CAAACCGGCCTCCGTATCCGCGGCGTAGTGCGTGCGTCTGATACCGCCGCCGCTATCGCCAGACCAGAACGCAATCTCGAGCGCGTGATACGCCGCTTTGAGCAGCTCCTCGGCGAGCCCGAAGCTCTCGAAGATCTCGACGGTACGGCATTGCACCCCGTCTGCTTGCCCCCGCTCTAGCGGCCCTGCACGCCGCTCGAGGATCCGGTAGTCGATGCCGGTGCGCGCGAGCCAGAGGCCGGCGCAGAGGCCGGCGGAGCCGCCGCCGCAGATGAGCACGTCGACTTGTTCAGGTTGTTGGGTCATTGTGGCGTGGTGGGTATGCAATTATAGTTCAATGGTCCAATCTTGTGGCGTGGAGAGTAGCTGGGGAGCGAATGGTCAATGAAAGAATAAGGCACTGACTTCAGGATCGTGGATGTCCTCTGCTTCATGCCAGGGTTAGGAGGTACAAGGGTTGACAGGTGCGGGGAAGCTATTCTGTTCGGTGCTACGCAACAATCTCCAATCCTCATGTTTTGTGATAGACCTATCTACTCTTCCTTTCGTTATAACAATGTTGACGGAAATGTCTATATACTTGCTCTGATAAGGTTGTCGTGTCTGGAATATTTCAGAGAAACTACTATACGACTATAAGAGTTGAAAATAATATGATTAACTTGTATATATCTTTAAGCTAGGTTGAGTAATAACTTAGTAACTGCCTATCTCGAATTGAGACACTCATACTAAGCTCTAATACGTGCGTAATAAGCAGAAAAGAGAAATTGTCTGTATTTAACTTAAGCTTACTTAATACACACAGCAAATGACTCCAGAAGTTCTTGAAGCGCTATATAAGCATACATAGTGTTACTTTACTATTTATGATAAAATATTAGTGCCTTTATTCGTTGACTTATTTACTGAAAAGATATCTATTTGTTTTATACCACCATAATGTTGATTATTCATCTGTTGCGGATAAACAGTTTTACTAATAATATATTGTCAAGAGTAAGGCTATGGAGAATATGTTTATCTTGACCAAGAAGAGAGGACTGTGAAACTATATTCAAACATGACACAGTTGCATGTGAGAAGGTGATCTACTACTGATTACTTCCAGGTGAGAACCGGCCTTTGGTGTTATATAGGCATGTTGACTTACTTTGATTCATTATCTTTGACAAGATTTTGATGACTTGCACTACCAATATCAACGAGCTTAAATCTTTATATTATGCCTTGAAGGTATTCGAAGTCTTACAGGATCTTCTTGTGCAAGATCCTAATAACGTTTGACTTGGTATGACCTGTAGTTATGTATAAATCGTGACTCATTGGTGCTGATGAGTTAGAGCTTACAATCTTTGAATCTATTGCCTGGATAAGATGGCCTCCCACTGACATTACAAAACCTAGAAATCATGATTGGTAATTGGGCATTAAGCTAACTAGGATAGTCAGTTCGAAGTCTTGTTAACTATTTTGGTATTGAAGCCCCTTTACAGCATTGATTGGGAGATAAGACTGAAAGCTTTGCTATTTCAGAGGGTGTATGACCTGATTACGGGTATAAGCTTGAGCTTCCTGCAATGTGATTTTCTGCCGTGCTTTCTAATATTAATGGTGGATTTTGCCTGTTACCTTCGTTTATTCCTCACTACCCTTTTGCACCGGGGCTATAAGGGACCTCAGCAGGTTGGCGTTCTACTTGTAACCAACCTACCTGACATTGGCTAAAATATGCGGGACCCTGACAAAACTTTTTAATATATATGCCACTCTTATCCATTGACTATAAGCAATAAACCTTGACCTAGCTATAATAAACACTTCTTTTTTCCCCCCTTTCTACCTTTCATTCTTTTCGCCTGCTTAGCGTATAATACCGATTAGCAGTAAGAGCTAGTCTAAATGCTCGCGGGAAACGCTATACTGTTTCACCTAGTCGTCTAACCATGAATTCGTCTAAGAATTGAAGGCTTTGGCCTATTTCAGCTTTCAGAAGCGACTTGCCCGCTGTCATTGGCAGTCTTTCAGGTGCGGGTTGTGATAAATATGTCTTCGCCCGCGTCCTGTGTGCAGTCCGGAACAACTATGACCCCGAAGTTAGCTCCTTGCTTGTATGATTTGGCTATAAAGGTGGGATGGGCTTACTCTTATCCGTTTTATGATATTATCGAATTCTTTTATGATCTGGGCTTCAGCTTCATCTTTGGGTGTCTTGCTGAGCTTTGCCCGGAACGAATATTTCTCAAATGCGCGACAGAGAGCCCTCTGTCGGGAAGGCATGTTGCGTTCCTGGTCTTGTTCCGATAGGTACGGTTCGAGGCCAAGGAACGCATCCAAACACTGGAATAGCAAGACCTGGTTACCGCTGAGGCCGTCGAACTTGACGAATTCTCCACTCGCGTCCTTAAAGCCGGCACCCCACGCGAAGAAACCTTGCACGTACGATAGCCATATCTTTAGCGAAATTCTTTGGTCGTGCATTCGGTCGTAGTAGCTATTTAGAAGGGGTCGAAGTTGAGCTGTTATCCGGGCCATATATTTTATACACATAGACTTATCTCCACGCGCGAATGCCATAAGGGCAAGAACCATGTCGTGATAAACGGGGAGACCCTGCATTTGAGCATCGTCAGTACAGGAACTAACACTAAAAGTTTTTGGTAGACTTGGACACAAAGCTAATTTGGGAAAGGGTTGAACTCGGTGTCTAGACTGTTAGTCCCCTGTCCCGGCTTGAAATAACGTACCAACATCTCGACATCGTAGAAGATTCGTCCGAATGCTTCTTCGCCCGAGGTTATTGACTCGGACATTCCCGTGTTTATCTTGTAAACATGCTTTCCGCTTATATCGAAATTGAGTACCAAATTGCTCATATTATTTCCACTCTGTGAGGTACAGCCAAAATGTCGCTGGAGATATGACCAGGGCTCTTCGAGCTGAATCGGGAAGTCGACAATTGTCTCAAGCTGGGCAACCCGGACAACTGGTATAGTAGCCCACCGGTACGCATGTCGACTTGAAGCAATACAGCAGTAAAATGCGTTATAAACGTCGCGCGGGAACACGTCCCATTGGCCAGCGTCAGCCGCTTCAAGCAATTGCTTAACCTTGGCGAGGTCGACGTTGCGAAGCAGTCTCCTGAATTGCGAACGAAAGTCGAGAATATGAGCTGTATTGACCTCATCGTCGAGAGAGACAGTCTCCTTTGGGATCAGCGGTGCAAGCTCTAGGTAGATCTCTTTATACGGACGAAGAGCCTCTGGCCAAGTGGAGGTGTCGTGGTTGGCTCGGGGTGGCCACGAGCCGGCACCGTCTGTATGTATCAGTGTCGCAAGTGCTGCGGCCGTCTCATGGCGGTCGGCTAGGGCTTCAATATCTTGTAATCTCTGATCCTTGCTTAGTTCCCCTCCGCCGCTTTGTTCCCAAAATGTAGCGAATCTAGAACGCTTGTGTCGCCATGATATTGCTAAGAGGACCGCGAAGGGAATAATAAAAACTAAATAATCTGGCAAGAGCATGTTTATGTTGCTTATGATACAAGGCTAGATGTGTGTTTGAACGAAAGGCCAGTTCCAGTCTAAGAAAGGAGAGTCCGATGCCTTAAGTATCAAGGAGCAGATGCATTACGAGCCAAAGGGTCAGGACTATATCAGTCTCTCTAGTTAACTTGATTGAATTAGTGCCCCAAAGGATGCTTACCCCCCTCGAGGCTTTATAAGTAAGCTTACGTGAATCTAATGTTTTTGAAAAGGCGGTTGTTTCAAGGAAGCGGACTTCTACGATGCTGGACTACGGCCAAGCAGCAACTTAAGGCAAAGACCCCGTCGAATCGCTAGCTGCTAAGCTATATACGGGCTCCACGATGCTATAGTACCCCATTTGTTGACCTTTGTACGAGTCTAAACATAGCACAGCTACTGTCTAAATTCTCATGCTCGAGTGTCTGGTTGTGGCTAAAGGCCCGAAGGCACGTTGTATCTTGGTCTCATTATGGATATCGCTCATCATATGCTATGATGCTCTATGGGAACCTAACACTGGCTGTCTTCTCGGCGCTTTCGACTGTCTCCTTAACGGTAGTATTGCTTTATTAAATGAAAACGTATTATAAAGTAAATCTAATGTATCAGTGAAAAAACAGCGTACAATTTGTTTAGCTTGATTACATTTTGGGACGCCTGTGTCAGCTATTAGCAACCCCTGTTGGTGATAGGGTACCGGCAGCTGTCGTTGCCAGACGGCCTCAGCTGTTTATTAATCGACTATAGACAATACTGGTAGCGATAACTGTACACTGATTCTTAATCAGTAAATATTGTACCATGAAGAACGTGAAATCCGGACCCAAAATACGTTATTGTGTATATGTGGCAAGATACATAAGTATATATAGTTACAATGACTAACCACAATCTAACATCCTTCTTCTCCCCTTTCGCACTGATGCTTTCGGGCTTGCTTGAAGTCAAAGCCACCATAATAGCGCCGTGTGCATAGGTAGGGGTGTTGGGGGAGATCCTAAATCACAGCTGAGAGATCTCTTAGATACTAGGCCTTATTTAAGCCACAATATAATTCAGTTGCTGCAAGCTCCCTAATTCGGGCACACCTCTTAGGAGAAGAAGACAAAAGGATGCCCATTTGTTTCACTCTACCTACTTAGTTGTAAATTTCTTCTGCTCGAAGTGAGGCAAATATCAAGTAAGTGGATTGTTACGCCAGCCAATGGTTGTTTTCTGATTCATATGTTCTGCGAGATGTCAAGAACTTCTTACCGTTGGACATTGGGCTATGTTAATAGAGTACGTAGGTTCGGTACCTCGTATGGTTATATGCTATTCGCTGAATTATCTCATCTGGTATCGCTGATAGTAATTAATCTTATCTATACGTGTCAACCCAGCTGCTACAGGTAGGGACGCCTGACTCACCTTGTGTTACAGATTATCTCATTGCTGCAATCTTAGATCAGCCTAGTCACAGCCCCCCTGGGTGACACAGGAACACCTGCGCGCTTCTTCGGTGGGAGACATGGGGTCTAAAATAATTATTATCCAAATTTGGGTAAGATTATAAACGTAGTATTAAGCGAGCTGAGCTGAATCAGCCTATAATTTAGACATAGATTGCCGTTTTGAGACGCCGGAGTTAGAATGTGATTGTGTAACCCAAATTGCTATTCTCATAATACAGACAGAAGCACGAAGGAAAACGGGACCTAGTGCTTATTCCACTTGCGGAGTTTGCGGAGCGAGCAATGAAACAACTTGTCATAGAATTGGTTTCCCGGAGTTGTAATATGCGAAGGTAGAAACTGTGCCCCTCACATACTTCACCGAGACAGATATAATAAGAAAAGAAAAAAAAAACCTGAGATAACTTCATTAAATCTGGCTTATTGAGTCTTGACCGCTTTATTGAATTGGATAATGTGATAAAATTTACCGAGATTATATACGGAACCATAGTTGACGAAACAATGTCATTCAGTTCTATTTCTGGGGCATCAGTCGCAAACTTCGTGCTTACGATTACGGCGATCTTTATCTCTCTCGTCCTATACCGCGTGTTGTATAATCTCTATCTACATCCTCTATCTGGCTTTCCTGGGCCATGGTATGCTGCTTCTACATCACTAGCTACTGTTATCGTGTCACTTCGAAAGCGCGAACCCTATTGGCTATTGGAACTAACTAAAAATATGGGAGTATGGCATACTATGCATATTATCCCTTTGATGATATTATGCATGTACACTAATACAATACTTGCATAGCCGACCGACCAATTCGCATTACTCCTAACCTCTTGCTTTTCCCGAAAGTGGCTGACGTGAAAAACATTTATTGTGACCAAAAGTTGAATAACAAATCTCTTTTCTATGGTTCCGGCGCCCTTGGGCCACCACATCTATTCAGTACACTAGATGGTGAGGAGCATAGGAAGCTCCGAAAAGCTCTTGAGGGATCGCAGGTGTATATCCTTCTTACCACTACATTAGATGTATTCTTACCAATGAAAGTGGACAATTGGCTCTTTGAAGAATATCTGGGAGCCGCGAATTAACAAGCTTATAATGCTTTTCACCGAGAAAATAACCCATTTCGCTGAAGCAAAGCAAGAGATTATAATAAGCAACAAGGCTGCGTGAGTATTTTCCTGAATGCAATATGATAATACAAGTATTCTGACATTATCTAGAGAATTTGCTGCTGATGTTCTCACCACATTGTCGTTTACAGAGCCTTGGGGTTTCGTCGCGAACCAACGTGATGAGCGCGACTATCTCAAATCCTGGCGTAAAGGGCTGCCCTATTTTGGCGTGTATAATCGCTGGAACTCTTTTCGGGATTATGTTCTCAAGAATCCTACCCTCTCACCGTACTTCCTACCAAGTACGAGCGATAAGACTGGAATGGGGTTTTTAGCATTCCATGCTGACCAGGCAATAAAACGACGGGAGAAGAAAATCCAGGAAGCAAATGGTGATTGGCAAATGGAAAATCCCGATCTACTACAACAGTAAACATTCGAATTATTCATGGAAAGAGTAAGAGATAGCTTGCCATTCATTATATAGTTGCCTAGAAGCTCGCCACTCCGACAGCTCCCCCCTTAACTCCATTAAGAGACGTGCTCATATGACGCTCATTATTCAAGCCGGCGCCGACACAACTGGGACTGCCATAGGATGCACATTGAGGAACCTACTTACAAACCCCGACGTCTTGCACAAGGCCCGAGCTGAAATCGGATTGGCTGATGCAGCGAACAAACTCAGTCGTCCAATAGCCTACGAAGAGTCACGTAGGTATCTGCCGTACTGCGGAGCATGCATTAAGGAATCAATGAGGATTACCCCACCCACCCCTAATCTGCTCCCACGAGTTGTCCCACCAGGTGGAAAGCAGATAGGAAATGTCTTTGTGCCGGGCGGTACAGAGGTAACCTCGCATTCTTACGTGCTGTCTCGAGACACTACGTTTTATGGGCCCGATGCCGATAATTTTCGTCCGGAACGATGGCTCGAACCTGGTCGCGCAAATGAATTGGAGAGCTCACTATTCACTTTTAGCATGGGACCGCGGGTCTGTCTTGGCAAGGACATAGTTTATATGGAGATGTTGGAATTTCTCCCAGAGGTGAGTGGCGATTTATCGATGCTAAGTAGGCGAGAGCTGACATTGATTATGATAGATCATTCGGAACTTCGATTTCAGATTATTGGATGTGGGAAAGTATGTTGTTGCTGGTGGAATAGGATATAACGAGAATTTCCGAGTATTGCTTACGAGAAGACCTGATAAGGATAGACATTAGTGTATATCCTTGTAAAAACAGACAATGTAATATCAAAATGTGGTCTGTATCTTGTATTAGTCCTATTATAGGTAGTTGCGAAAAGGAATCTGAGATATTATTAATGAAACGAAGGACATAATTTAGCCTTGAATCCAACACGGCTGTGTAGAAGCAACACCACAGACTGATGGGTTTCTGTCAATATGGGACAAAGTAATGAGGAGTATACTGTCATGGGGTAGGGTGCTAGTGTATAAGATATAGGGGGAGCCAATATATATCACTAGAGTAAAATAACTTCAGAGGCACATATAATACCTCTTGATCAAAGGGGAGAGGCTTCAATTCACTGGTAACTGACTGGCTAAAGCTGTGTAACTAGAATAAAAGAAAACCAGCCATCGTATATGCCACTGACTACCAGGTACGGCATACTAGCCCCACAATAGTAATAACTTAATTAGTGCAAGGTGAAGCTATATATAAGGTGGCTTTGCCACCTTATATATATGTTTTTATAGGCGGCCGGGCATACGTAGGCCCGTACCACCCTTAGCCCTATAGGGCGTATCTGAACAGTTTCAGGGGTAATATTGGGGGTACTATAGGGGTAACTAATCAAGTCAAGCTGTGAATATCGTCAATTCAACTGGGTTAAAAAATTGAATTAAATTAAGTCAAGTCAAGTCAATGCAGAAATTAATCGAATTAACTTTATAGGACCGCTGAACTGTCGCAAGGTAATATCACTGCATAGTGAAACCTCTAAATTGAGGCTGCTAAATCGCGGTGCGACACTAATAAATCACACATGATAAGCTAATCTAGGAGCAAAAGAGACTCAGAGATGAATACGATGACTAGAGATCTTGGTGTTGAAAATGGATTGACCGGACTCATACGTGTTTACTACCCAGCGTAAGACTCAAATATCATTGAGATAGCACCGAAGTCCAATAGGCATTTCTTAAGAACTTAAATAGATCCAAATAATAGGCAGCGTAAATACACACATGATGCTGCTGTGCATAATCAAATCATAGAAATATAGCATTTCGAACCTCATCGTGTTTAACAACCACCACCGCCACCACCACACTGTTTGGGTATTCGTTAGTTCAATGCTTCATAGTAGGTCTTAGAGAGTGGACTTACACCGCCTCCGCCTCCGCCGCCGCAACCACCACCTCCTCCTCCCCCACCACAACCACCGCCGCTTCCTCCTCCGCCGATCCCCCCACCTCCACAAGCTGGACCGGATGAGCCGCACTGAAAACCGTAAAGTCAGCTCTTCTTCACGTATTGAAAACTCGAATTGGGTTAGACTTACCCCACCGCCTCCTCCGCCACAACCTCCGCTTCCCCCACAGCCACCGCCAGCCGCACCACAGGCTCCCGAGGCACAGGCTCCTTGCCCGGAGCCCATGGCGGCGACGCCGGGGTCGCCACAGGGGTAGATGCCCGGGGTGACATACATCGGGTACACGTATGGAGCGTAAAGCACTGCGGCACGCTGGGTCAGTATCCGGTTCTCATTGTGCAAGGTAACAGTGGCTGTAGGTACCCTGGAATAGGGTGGAATGCACGTACTGTAAGGGTAGCCCCAATACATGTAGTAATATTCGTCTCGTGGAGGAAGCTGGCGGCCCTTCTTCTTGGCGCGTTTCTGCGCCTTCTCGTAGTTCTCATCGAGATGCATTTGGTGCGACAAGTGTAGTCGGCGGCGGACACTATCGCGATACTTGTCTACGTCCTGGAACTTGACGGAATTGTGTGCGGATATATGAGCGCTGTTGTCCGGAGGACAAAGATTCGCTTGGCCTGAGGCGTGGAATGACTCTGAGACTGTGATTGTGGCATCTGGTTAGAAAACACCGTTTTGAATGATGAATAGAGACGAGGGTTATGTATATAGGGTCTCAGGTACATACTCTTCTCGTTCTTAGACACGCCAAATATCTTGCCGACTGATGAGACGTGCGCGGCACGAATGGACTCGCAATACCAGCAGGTACATTCCGAGTAGACCTCACCGTACAGATTCTGGTAGGCTCTACTAGTCCACTCAAATGCCAAGGAGAGCCTGTCCTCGTCGATCTTGTCGTCGTGGTCAGCGAACTGGCCTGTCTTGGATTCCATCCAGCTCAAGTAGATTGCCGGGCTGAGCTGATGTGTGTGCCAAGCTAAGTCCACGTCAAGAGTCGGAACGACGAATGGGTCCGGGTTCAAGGTCATTATCTTCGTGAAGCGTTCATACTTCATGATGAGTCGTTGCATTGTATCTCGAGCTGCGGGACTGTGTAGCCAGTCAATCTGTTTACAATGTGAGTTACTGATTTCGATACACAGTTATAAACGAGTATTTAAAACCTACCTTGTGCATCTTTTCTGTGAAGATGCTCTGTCGCATGACCGCGCCGCCAAGTTCAAGGCCAAATGGTGAAGGATTCCCCCAATAACGTGTCATCATTTTCCTCGTATGAACCCGAGCCTCTGCTCCGAGTCTATAACGCTTAATCGCATCCTTCCCTGACACGCCCTCAACGGCCTTTACGACGTTATCGCCCTTTATTGCGGTCTCAATGAGGCGACGGACATGGTCCATCGATACGGAGGCCAATTGATGCCGGGTAAGAAGGGTTAGTATTTCGCTGCGAAGATGTTTCTTAATTAGCCGGTTCGGAAATGTGCGCCCGAACCTGTCCTTCTTGATACCCGATGCAGGGACTGTCTTAGGCAAGCCCGTCTTGTAGTCCAGTATGGTGCCAGGCATTGGCCGATTCTGGACGAGAAGCCCCTGAACATCTTTGATGAATTTGGCGACTTCGAGACACTCTCTGGTAATAGTATTGCTGCACTTGGAGCAGATATAGGCGAGATTGCCATCTCCATAGCCCTCCCCTACAATTCCGGGATCGTCGCCTTTATAGTCTTCAGGGAGTGAGCAGGTAGTCCATGGGATACGATGAGATTGTGAGCAGGCGGGACACCTGAGAGGTTTGACTGCTGGGTCGTCTATGTTGTCCCATCTTCTACCGGTCAGTTTTTCCCAAGCAGCGATGCATTCGGGCGAGACAGAGTAGCTGAAGTCTGTACCGATAGCATCGTTAACAAACTTCCAGGGCATACCAGCCGTCCATAGGCCGTTAAGACTGAAGCGCATGCAATCTTCGAGGTATACCCTTGGATTTAGCATGTGGGCATGCCACACAAGTAATACGTCTGCAATGATTAGACAAATATCATTTACAACAGATATGGTGGACCTACCAATTGGGGGCAACATCACGTTGGACCAACGCAAAGCCTGGCTTTTGTTGGCAAAGCTGGAGTACTTTTCAGAATCAGTTTCCATATCCTGCTCAGTCAGCCAGTTGGTGCTGAGTGCATTCCACCAGGTCTCGTATCGATCAACAGCCCTCGCTATATAAAGCGCCCATCGCTTCTCACGTAGAGAAACCAGCCGTTTTCCGGTTTCGTCTTCAAGCTTCAATCTGTTCTCGACAGCTCTCGCCTCTCTGTCCTGTTTTGAAAGGGCGCGACTGTCAAATATACCCCAAAGACCGTCATTGTAGCCGATATCTTCCTTGAGGCTCTCAAAGGCAGAGAGCAGCTTCAGATGTGCCAGACAAGTATCGGGGCTCAGATCTGCAGTGACGGGAGAGAGATTGAGCGACGAGAAAGCGGAGTTCAGCTCATCGACAGCTGTACTCGGAGGGTTTCCGTCTTCCACGGCGTATTGAGGTGGTGCCTCGCTGTTTCCGCCCTGTTGGAGGGGAAGGTCAATTGATTGCGCCATCGTGAGCTGTTGTGTAACTTCTCAGACGGAAACTCTAAGCTGGGCAATTGAGAATTTATACAAGGACATTTGTATGCACTCGGGTTAGCTGGCATAGGGTCAGGCAAGGCACTTTGCGGATGTGAATGTTGCACTACTAGTAGCATTCCATGATCCCACTAGTGGATGGTGCGTGGCTATAAAGAAGGCTGTTCAGCCTTTGTGCCTAAAATTGCCAAAAGGAACACCGAATAACACACAGATGATAATGGCCGGGCGCACTATTCGAGCCGCTACCCGTGTCAGCTCGCTTATGTGAAGATAGTGGCGCGAGCTAGGGAAACAGGCACCGCAGCTGACCTGTAACGCTGCTTTAGCGGCTGACTGCCACAGCCCAGGAACTCCATATAATAACGTCATAGAGTCCCACTCCACCGGTTCGGAATCTGAAGTCTCCAATTATATCCGAGGTACATAATTAGGGGATGCTCAGACTGTCAGATTCACTACTCCACATGCAACTGGATACTCATAAAGCTTGTCTTAGCTACAACCCACATTACTATGTACCTACATTGGCTAGCTATTTCGCCTCCTCACGCCCTAAAGGTACTACACATACAGCCACCATTACCCTACTCTACATAGGTACTTCATACTCACCTGTTTTTAACATTTATAATACTGTAATATGTAATGACTTTACTGTTCGGGTCTAATAAGGTCGGCATCTTTATAATATTATCTCATTTAATTTTTAACAACACTTTTTTCAATTAGCCGCTATATCTAACTAGATATCCAGCTGGCCAGATAACCGTGGCTGTGCATTCCTGTAACCATATTGCCAGACCGAGCATTTATATCTCCCAAAGCAAGTAATTTCCTCCTGTCTGGGTAGCTGGGTGGCTGTGATCTCGACTACATCCATATACTAGATTAATTCTTTCATAAAAGCTTACCGAGATTGATAGTTGAAAGTCTGCCTTAAGCTCTAGTATATTAGCGGAACGAGAAGTCGCAGCAGATTGTATACAAGTGCACACTCAGCCCCGGGAAAGACTACCTAGGGCCTGTATCATAAGAAAAACCTACCTATTGGCGCTAATTGACCTGCAGTCGAGGCGTGGTGCTTTCAAAATGGACACAAGAGCAGACTATAGACTTTATAGTCGCAGTATATCAGCACAACCTATACCACAACTCTCAGACTAGAATGTCTAGAGGGGTAGAGAGTGGAAAGTTAGGCAGTGCTAAAGTTCAATACCTGTTGTCCATGAATGATAAAACCGAATTGGTGTTAACAACACGCTCCCCTGTTTACTGTCTTCGATCATTAATGACCATACCCACCTAGATTTATCTATCCTGGATCGACACTCAGTTGCTTTGATTCACCAATGTAGTTCCCGAGGGCAAACTACAACTACGCTACTTTCAACGCAACTGTGAAGATTCGGCTAGCTCGGAGTCTCATAGTGATACAAGGCTAGTATATAAAAGCCTAGGTAAGCCTTAACCGCCACTTGCTGTGTTACTTACACATAAGGCACATCTGGTACGCCTTTTCACTACAGTCCGTATAATTCCCTGCTTTTGTTTGATCTAGCTCGGGAAAAGGAACATCTCGGATAAGGAGGAGGCAAATTCCTTAAGGAACTAAACGTGCTATAGTTGGTCTTGGATAAACAATCGATGTTATCTTATCATCGACATAGAATGAGCATATATAATCGATACAATCAAGGTAAGTAACGAAAGTAGCTACGAATATGGAAATATGATGTGTATTGAAAACTACATGGTAATAATAATATGCGGATAACCTCACTATGATTAGCTGAAAAATGAAGAAAGAAAACCTGCTTGCTATTCATGTAAGTCCATATAATATAATGACTTATAGTGAAGAATCCATCATGATCCGGGAAGTAAATATCGACAGTTAAGCCCAAAGCGATCTAACAAGAAGGTTCAAGAGTAGCTATGGATGATACAATAGTAAATGGCCTGGACAGGTGTCCAACCATGTGAAACACAGACAACGAGAATCCCGGTTCATAACCTTCCAAAAGAAGAGCCGTAAAACTGTGAACAAATGAGCTGACAAATATTTATGTGCCGATAGCATAGGAATTATCATGGATATGTGAGATCCGTATAGGGTGAAAGATTTACATTGGGGAATACCTAGAAACAATTAGTCGTGTAGGAGCATGCTTATACTTACATTTATGAGGATATAGATATGGATACGGCTTGCGAAAGAGACACCATTCTCTGATACTTAGGTATTAATATAGGGAGGGTATGTTTTAGCGCCATTTTGATCAAATAATGTCGTTTGAAGAAAGGAGATTTACCGAATGGCATAAAAAGATGTGTTAAACCAAGCGTAAAAAAGAGGGGGAAAAGAAACCAAAATAAACTAGAGGTATAATCTCTATTTCCTTTAATATGAGTTGGAGATGGCAGAACGATATGTTAAGATTCAAATGAATTATGCTCCATTAAAGTAAAACTAGTAAACCCTTGCCCCTTGAGATATTGGATAGTCCGGGGAGTTTGCACCAGCAATCGTGGACAAAACCAATCTTAGGAATCCGTGGTCAGAAGTCGTAGCTGATCAACGACCATATCCTTTTGGCTCTTCGGGCTTGCAAAGATGGAATTTACCGTGGTTTGCATTTCCTGTATCCTTGTTGCCTTCGTGGCAGATTGTACCCTTGTATGTCTTGTCTTGGTTCGTGATGCCTCGGTACGGACCTGGCTCTTCCTTTGGTTTGGAGGCGAAATTGTAGTCGCCGCCTTTCTGTGTTACGGGATATTCGTAGTAGGAAGTACTCGCTGAGTTCGGCCGCTTGGGGATGAGACTCTCATGATTGAGGTATTCGTGGGGGTACCCGGATTTTCCCTTGTCTTTCGGGTCTGGGGCTCTTGATAGCTGGTCAAGAACTCTGGTCTCAGAGATCTTATTGTTGGTCAAGACCGTATTGTGGGATATTAGCATTGGCTGTATTGGGGTTCAAGTTAGCTCAAGGTTAAGGGGTGTATTACCCGAGTATATAGTATAACCAAAAATTTCATACCTCTGCTTTTTTGTCCTTGGTTTTCTTCCCCATATTGCCTATTCTCGAGTTCCTAGTACTGAGGAAATAAGTATCGAGATATTTCTGTATACTGAAGAGGAGTTGAATAGCCCCTGATAATGAGCACTGATCTGCGCTGAAGGCAAATGACTTTTTCTGGGCTGATGATACTGAGGATAGATAAGCCGCGTGGATAGATCCTTGGGATATTGGAGTAGTATATTGATTAAGATTGGAATTACATTCAACGACTATCTAGTTAAATACTCCAGCTCAGTGCTTGTGCAACGGAATACTAGCATCATCAGAGTATTCCAATCAAGCTCCAAATGTCACATCTTGGGCCATTTGCAGTGATTCACGGGTGATTCTCGTCCATCTTCGCTTCGTTGTGGTGTATAGCATAGGCAAGATTGTAAGTCACTCCACTCCATGGGAGGCTTTCGTGAATAAAAGACGACTATATGTACCGTACATGCGTGCACTTACTGTAGTGTGTAACGTGCTAGCCCTGTTTCCACTCCACGGGAACCTCATGAGATGAGCTAACAAAGCGAGTAACCATATAGCGCTGTCAGGAATCGAACCTAACTCGCTTTATTACTCACTGTAGCTTCATGAGGAGTGACTTACAACCTTAAACATAGGATTACTCAACCAAGACCAGTGACTGGATAATTATAGGCGGTTATTCGCCCGCGGATTGGATGAATGGAATGACACTAGGGATTTGGAGTTTGACCACCCCACACTGCGAAACATATAAATATCTCCCTCCCGGCCTTCATCAACCTATCCACATCACACAAACCACTTCTCGGTGCAAGCAATGGAGCCTCAACTCGTACTCAAGCTGAAGGACGATGACACCTGGGTCGTCGCAAAGACAGCCTTTGACATCATTGCTGCATACGTCCAGCCGACCAGTCAATCATTGCCGGAGCAAGTAGCCCTTTATCTGGACAATCTAACACCGGTAAAGAGGCAGTTGAACTATCTAGAGAGAACCGAAACATTCACTAGTTTTCTGCTTGAGTTCTGGGAGGTCTTTCTCGTACTTGCCCGCCAAATCCCGTGCGATCATCCCTCACAAGCACGACTCGTACAATTAGTCGCAGAATTGAAAAGTCTCTCGACAATGTCAGCAGAGGTGCGTACATACCAAGCTCCCACTAGTTTCGAGTTAACTAAGGCTGATCCTTCATTTTTGAATAGACAGGACGGGGCATTTGGACTGATCTCGTGGGTCTGGAAAATAGCATACAAGACAGTTGGAAAGGTAAGCCGCCCCCGTTTTGTCTATGTCTTTACCGTCACGGGTTGCTGATTTGATACAGAGCCCTCGAGCGCCGAAGACACATTCGAACCCTTCCAAGAATGGATCAATCTGAACGCGTTCGTGTCCCGCCTGTACGGCGACGGTCTGATTGACTTCTACTACTTTGCGATTTGGACAATGCGTGATTCTCTAGAGATTGCCAGCCACCCGGTGGAAGACGTATTCGAATGCTATGTTACGGCTGCTGCGCAGTGGATTTATCACTCGAGCTCTACTTTACTGAAAGATATGCGGGATAGGGAGCCTAGAGAGCTAGAACTAGGGCCCTTGAGAAGCTCGCTGTTTGTCGGCACTAAGGTGATCTCTATAGATCGCTGGCTCTTCTGGAAACAGAGATTCAAGAGTTTGAGCGAACTGGATTCTCCAGAGATTCTGAAAAGAGAAGCTCTTGCTGCGTTTGAGGTTATGCACAGGGACGATGGAGAAGTGCCATACGTACACTAGCAGCTCACGAATTACGGAGATAATAGCCAAGTCTCAAGGAATGATGTTGGAACTCCACACTCCGAGATTTGATGCTATTATGGGACTAGTTGGTAATAAATAAGTGGCATGCAAGATGTCCATTTTGTTTTTCTTCAGTTGCGCAGCTTTAGACATACAGTTACTACATAATTCGATTCTTTTACCTTTGATCAAGAGCTATTATATGTGATATTGAGGTTATATTTACTCAATTGATACGTATTGGCTCCCTTTATGTTTCATACACTATCACCCATCCCCACGAGAATGCATGTAAAGAAAGCTGTTTGTAGAGGGCTTGCTGATGACGATAATATTACAACTGTGCTCCTCCGTGGAAGAGTCATGTCGTACTTACATTCGTAATATTTGTGATTAGATATAACTTAGTTCAACTTCGTATTAAATTTTCGAGAGTATACTGTTACACCACCTAACACCTTCTAATGTTTTTTTGTGCAATAGTATTGATAATTTCTTCTAAGCATAAAATGAAATAATCAACTACTAATTGGATTACTCTTTCTCCGATAGGCTTTGAAAGAGTGGTTATCGGGGACGGGTGACGTCTTCTTACTGAGCGATGGTGCCATTGGACTCAAAGCTGCATCGGTTGGCCGATAGGAGGTGGGGAACGGGCTTGCGCCTCCGGGGGAGGGGTCTAATCTTCTCCCAGGGGGTCAATTGCTCATTGAAGTTGTTGCTGAGGGCGCTGCTAGAAGTTTCATTCAAGTGTACGCTGACCATATGGTGAATACATATTAAAGGAATACTGGAATACTAAGCATCTACGTAACATATACCGAGCATACTGAAAATATGTTCTTAACGTGACTGTCAGACCCCCGTGTCTAAGCGTGGACAGGCCATTACATAGACCCCTCCTGGAGAAAGTTATACCCCCCGGGCGCTGTAGCCTGTAGGACCCTCGTGGGGAGTACATGTAGGTACAGGTGCGGAGCTACCTATCGGAGAATATGTGGGGCCGGACTTCAAGTGGATGAATGAATTGAATTTCTTCTATGGTCGAGCTCCGAATGCCTACGCAATGCAAATACCTCCATAATCCCCCAGTGCCAATTGATGAACCGACAGACACGCAATCGAAGTACAATGACGCAGTGATCCCTTCTGCAGGACGAAGCCGTCTTCGATCTACCTACCATGTCCCGTCTCGTGTCTCGGTCCACCCGCGCTGGGCTTCGGAACCTGGGCGCTCCCAGCGCCGGCCGGCCAGCTGCGCGATGCGTTGCGCTCGCCGGCAGCGTGCGCGCCTATGCCACCGATAAGAAGGATTCGTTCAAGGGCCAGATGCTCGAGAGTATCAGCTCGCGCATTGCCCGCGAGAAGGCGGAGCGCGAAAAATTTGCCAAGCAGAGGCAGCAGTCCGCCACGACGAGGCGCTGGGCTACGACGTTCGGTATGGTTCCCTGTCAATATCTGCGCGTCCGCGACGGTGATCGCTAATTCATTGTTTCGATGTCAGTCATACTTGCCGTAACCGTGGGTTCATACTACTTAGGCACGATAGCGCCTCGTGACCTCAGCCCGGACTCGACGCTCCCGCTGGCTCTCACCCGCGACCCGAAGCATAAGAATGACAAGGCGAACCTCGAGGCGGCTTGGGCCGACTTTGCCGCCCTTGTCGGCAAGGAAAACGTGAGCACCGTTGAGGACGACCTGCACACGCACGCCAACTCCGATTGGTCAAGCTACCGCAACGAGAGTTCGCAGAAGCCCTTCATGGTGGTGTATCCGGGCTCGACAGAGGAGGTCAGCGCAATCATGAAGATTTGCCATGCGCGAAGAATACCCGTGGTCGGCTACAGCGGGGGCACAAGCTTGGAAGGGCACTTTACACCTACGAGAGGAGGCATCTGTGTGGATTTTAAGAGGATGAACAAGATACTCAACCTTCACAAAGACGACATGGACGTCGTTGTGCAGCCGGCGGTAGGTTGGGAGCTGCTTAACGAGGAGCTCAGCAAAGACAACCTCTTCTTCCCGCCGGACCCGGGTCCGGGAGCTCAGATCGGAGGCATGATTGGTACTGGGTGCAGCGGCACGAACGCATACCGATACGGCACTATGAGAGAGTGGGTTCTCTCGCTTACGGTTGTACTTGCGGACGGGACCGTGATCAAGACCAGACAACGCCCGCGCAAGAGCTCCGCAGGCTACGATCTGACCAAGCTTTTCATCGGAAGCGAGGGCACTCTGGGCCTGGTCACCGAGGCAACTTTGAAAGTCACGACTAAGCCCGCCAGCACGAGCGTGGCCATCTGCGGCTTCGGCACAGTACGGCAAGCCGCCGATTGCGTCGCCAAGGTCGTGGGGCAGGGCGTCCAAGTCGCGGCGGTCGAGCTGCTCGACGAGGAGCAAATGCACTGCATCAACGAAGCGGGCATGACCAAGAAGCAGTGGAAGGAGGTGCCGACGCTGTTCTTCAAGTTCTCGGGCACGGAGCGCGGCGTCAAGGAGCAGATCCAGATCGTGCAGGACATGGCCAGCTCGACGGGCAGCAAGAGCTTCGAGTTCGCGCGCTCCGAGGAGGAGAAGGCCGAGCTGTGGAGCGCCCGCAAGGAGGCCCTGTGGAGCACCATGGCCGTCGCCAAGCCCGGCGAGAAGGTCTGGACCGGCGACGTCGCCGTGCCCATGAGCAGGCTGCCGCAGCTGATTGAGGAGACCAAGAACGATATGAAGAAGAGCGGCATGTACGGCACGATTGTCGGGCATGTTGGCGATGGAAACTTCCACAGTGAGTGCGAACATCACGTAGGCCTAGGTGTTCGTATATTAACGAGTTATAGTCATCCTGCTATCGAACGATGAGCAAAGACACGACGCTGAGGTCTTGGTGCATCGTATGGTGAAGAGGGCTGTGGAGTTGGAAGGAACCGTGACGGTGAGTGGCACTTCTAGCAAGATGACGGAAATTCAAACTTGAGACTAACCCTTTCATCCAGGGAGAACATGGAGTTGGCTTGGTCAAGCGAGACTACCTGCCCCATGAGCTTGGCGAGAGCACCGTCGACACGATGAGAAAGGTGAGAGCTACCACATGCCTGTTCCCAACCTTGTATTATACTGACAGGCACCGTTTTCAACAGATCAAGCAAGCTCTTGACCCCCTATGTCTGCTTAACTGCGACAAAGTTGTCCGGATGCAGAAACCGAAACCTGGCGAGATTGCTGAGTGGTGACCGTATTCTCCGTAACTCCGAATGCTAGGGTACTACTGATCTACTATCTCCTGTATATTGCGCACGCCTCCCGAGTCGGATACTAGGGCGGCTCATCTATAAATAAACATCCACGCATCTACGATCAACTTTTCTAATCTACCCTTGACTGTGTATGCCACCTCAAATTCAAGATATCCTAGGCGTGATATAACGTGGAATTACCTACTAGGTTTGGCTCTTAACTCTGTTAAGTGGGACTCAACGCATACAAGGGTGCACAATTCAAATTGGTCCATCAGTTTCGATATTCAATGGTTTGAAACTCCTACATACTGGTCCCAATGCTAATCTATAATGTGTCTGGTATAAGCTCAGTCTACAAGACTGTTGGTCATGTAGACACAAGAATATTCGAGATATGCTGATAGTTGAAAGGATGCATCCTCGAGTCGATGCCTAACTACTCGTATACGAAGCAGAACGGCGACCCCCCTACAGTATCAAGCAGTTCGCGGTAAGCATAGACCTCGCCCACTGGCGTGATGTCGAGCGTATCATCCAGCGTCCCATTGCGGCTCTTGGGCATGTCCATCATGGTGATCGTGCCAGCCATAGTCTGCGTGCGGCATCGAAACGTCAGCATTCAGAGACAGGAAACAAGTGCTATCAATTTGAGAAAGGGGGCCACTTACTTGTCGTTGCTCCCATTCCAGGTTCTGCCAGATGAAGTACATGCGGTCGATCTGTCCGTGGTGCAGGTAGAACACCGGCTCGAGGGGCGAGAACCAGAAATCACCGCCCGGGTCACCAGCTTGAGAAAATTATGTGTCAGCAAATCGAACTCACGAGGGAGGCCTAAAGGCTTGAGTCTACTTAGGTAGGTAAACGCCGACTTACCGATCGAGAAGTGCCCGCCTCCATGGACGGCCATGCCCCACTTCCGGCTCTCCGGGTATCTGAAGTCGCCCTGGATGTTGGCCTGGAAGAGCTCGACGTCGGGGCTCTCGAGGATGGTCTCGGTGGTGTTGCGGAGGGTGGCCCAGCGGGCGCAGATCTGGGTGTTGAGGTCGCGCTTGAGGCAGCGCGGGTTGGGCGCGAGCGGGTCGGCGGCCGTGTTGGGGCCGAAGTTGACCGTGTAGTTCTGGAAGGGCCCCTCCTGGACGCAGCCGCCGCCGGAGCCGGCGGGGAAGAAGGACGTCCCCGTGGCGTTGACCTTGGCGCCGTTGGACCCCATCGAGGTCTCGGTGCCGTCGAAGATGGGCGATTCTTCGACGCTGCCCGCGTCTAGCCCCCATTCCCAGTAGGGGAAGGCGCCCGTGTAGCCGCAGAGCGTCCGCAGCTTCTCCTCGTACGTCCAGATGTAGAGTCTGTGGAAGAGAAGGAAGTAGGCCTGCGGTGGGTGAGTAAAACTTCGATACAAGTCGGGAGGTTGTCAAGACATCGACTTACAGAGTTATGGACGGAGGGCGTCATTTTGTAGTGCAGTACACCAAAGCTGTCGAACATTGACCTTGAAGCAGAACCTGGTCAGTGTTGCCTGAAGAGTATAGCCTACTCCTTGGTGCTTCCACTTACTTGGGACCGGTGACGTTCTCATATACGTTGGGCTGCTCTTCCATGAGACATTGGACTGCCTTGACGAATTGTGTCCTTTCGGGTCCTGGAATGTTTCGCCTAGATGTGAAGGCTTTAGTGTTCTACTTCCAAGACTGAGGAGAGATTTGATTTACCATTCTTTGCGGACTCTGACATTTTCCTTTGTGCATGTTGACGAGGATGCTTCTATTCGAGCCAGTGCATTATTCCGGGCTGTTGTGCCGATCTCTTGCAAGGCTTTGCCAGACTCGATATCAGGCTCAGAGAAGTCTTGAGCGAGAGCCAGCCCCTGAAGGGATGCGCCTAAGAAAGCGAACGACAGCAGTTGCTTGGCGAGACCCATCGCGGCTATGAAACTGCTCTTCCTATGTTCACTTGACTCGGTGAAGAGAGGCTCTGAGGTCTGAACCCTTTTTTTCTCAAGCCCAGGGCAGGGTTACCCATCCCTATATGCCCAAACTTAGAAACAACGGGCATGGCTGAACGGCAAAATGTGGAGCACCTCTTCCCCAGAAAAGCAACAGAAGACAGTTAGAATTCCATTAAATGTTACCTAAGTAGGTAATATACAGAGAGTACATGGCCAATGGCCTTGGTCGTTCATATTACTTCCGACAGACGCCATTGGTGCGAGACGCCGATCATCGCCCTACCAATGGGAAAGGGGACTAGACCATTTGCCGAATGCCCAGCAAAGTCCCAATAGGGGCTAAATAGCGAAAAGCAGGCGCTCTGATTGGCGAGGTCTTTTGCGGAGTCGCTTAACAGATCAGTCACTTGATTTCTGCCGGGATCGAGTACATTAAAAACTAGGACACGCGTACGTGCAACGTAGAGACCTTTCATATCACGCAAAAGACTTCATTCGACACATTGCGCTGCCGGTCCGGGAACGCGGCACTCGAGACGCCGCTCCAGCGTGAGACCAAGGGTCTGTCTGACTAAACAGCCGACGCTGATTCCGCCAAGTCGGATCTGGGGTTCGATGCAACCAGCCATTTGCTGCGACGTATCTCGACTTCGCCAATAAACCCACGCATTTTCCTGCCCCCCGTAATATAGATGTTCCCGGCAGTTGTCACCTGCCCAGCCTATAGTGCATGAGAATTTGAAATAAGTTGCGTGTGAGAAGTTTTCATGCAATAACTACATAAGTTGAGCAAGGGTTCGCACTTACTAGAGTCAACGTATTCATAATATTTTCGCTAAAGACTAGTAAAGGCGAAGAGGCAGCGGCAGTTAACGAAGATTCGAGTAAGCTTGACCTACAATAGTAATTCCGGAACAAAGACAAGCTCAAATTTTGCGTGCTCTTAATGATCTATTCATAACTCTGTAGTATCATAGTCTTTTTGTGACTGCCATAAGCGTATAAAGACTCTAGAAATCCAATGTTTCGCTGTAGTTGAACCGTAGCCTGGCGGATTCACGTAAGACCTTGCCAGCCCCTTGAACTTCATGCTCGATATAGGTACAGTCAACATAGTTTTCCTTCTTTCCGTGAGATAGCTTCTATTTAAAGCGGTCGGCAGGCTACCGTTATTGTACTACATGGATATGTGACTGGTTGGGACGAATATTGCTAGAAGGGGTCATCAGGGCGGTTTATCCGACTACATAGATCCGGCAGTGACGAGTGTTCTCGTCTCGGCATGAATGCCGCCTCTAGTCCGCAGGATGGACTGTGTTGGTAGAGCTATCCAGGTCGACTCATAAAATAATAATCAAAATTTACTACCCAAAACGCATCGAATTTATCCGAGAAGGCCTGTGATATATGTAAGGAACGCACTACCTAGCCCCTTCATAGCGATATTCGCGTTCATACTCACAATGCCAAAACTCCAAGTGGATGAAATTTATTGCTATAGTATAATAAACGAGGAAGAATAATGATCAGAGCGTTAGATGCTGAAATAGACATAAGAACAGGCCGAGAGGGAGGAGGTGAAAGCAGAGGCAAGAGTTTGAAAAGATACTTACCATGACGGCTACTAACAATTACAACTCAACTACCTCTGTAGTCCATACTCTACAGCTACATGCTAGTGAACAATCGATGGCCTAGAAAGTCGCACTGGAAGCTCATATTTACCCTATTCTTCGTGGAGCTTTGCTTATACAGTTCAATGATCCCAGCATATAGTATCAACGTAAATTAAAAACATTACTCATTCCTGTCACGAGGACGTTTACTTCGGAGTTTATCATTTCTCTTAAAATAGTGTTGCAGTAGCTAATGGCCTATCACGGACGAGACGATTATGGTAAGAATATGTTCCAATCTGTAGGGGGCCAATCGCCGGACCTGGCTGGCTGATAGGGAGGGCGAAACATGATCGACCCACCTCCTCAGGCTCGGATTGGCGTAGGTCTAAGTGGATACTGTGAGTATCGTAGGGGCTGTATCGTATTATTGTGATGCCATTAACCTTAGTACATTGCGAGAGAACAATCAGATCAGCCTAGATGATTGGATGGGTCCCACTTTGATTCATATAACCTGGCAAGACTTGAGCCTCCCTTTTATCATACCAGTCGTTTTTTCTCTCGCAAAATTCATCTGTTTATAGTGTCTGTCCACTGTCCAGTGAGGACTTTTATCAATTGGCTAGAATTAACTGGATTCATTTGTTACTTTTCTTCTTCTACATACAGTATACAGAGATACACAGCAGACAGTGTCAATAGGAACTCCCTTGAGCAGCTAGAAGCCCAGCACATTGTGCTAGTAGTTGACAGAGACGTGATAACTACCGCGTATGGGATTTGGTGAACATGCCACTAAAATCATCGAGTCCGGAATATGGGGACACTCAGTATGATAAACAAGGCATTAAGGTGTAGAAATATACAAATGTCAGAACAAGTATTAAAATATATACAGGCTCTGGATATCATAATAGTTATTGTTAGGGGAGTATGATAAAGTCTTTCGGGGCGTAACTTCGACTATATAGCTACAGGTTATGGACGTATAATTAGCTACTTAAACTGCAGCCGCCCTATTTTCCGACAGCGAGGTAATGTATTTGAAGGCACAAGGACTTACCATGTTTCCCGGGCAATTATCAACACTATACTTAATGCGATACCTGCTCTTAGATTTGTTTAGGAAATGAGTAAGTTCGGCTAGGGTTTTATGGACTAATCTCTTAGGACCTTAATGCGGTAAAAAGTGTGACTATAATGGAGTGCATAGATGGAGGCGTGGAAAGAAATGAGATTTTAATACTTAGGGAACTAGAAGGTTTGGCAAATATCTAAAGGGTGCTAAGGGCTACGAGGATAAAGTTGTAAAAGATACTACTAGGGGAAAGTTGTAATCAACTGAGACCTCATATTGAATTGAAAAAGGGTTAGCACGCAGTATTCTATTATACGTGTTCTCGTGTACGGTACATACAGTGATCTTTGATCCACGAGAGGCTCATTGAATTGAATTGATTACAACTCTGTACTAGGAAGGGGAACGAGGAAGTGTCAAGAAAGGACTTGGGAAAAGAAGCAAGTCTATCGCCTAAGGCACATTGAGAAAGATTAGAACCATCAATTTCTAACATTACATTGTATGATCAAGTTGGTTTAGGTACTTTACTTAGCCTATAAGGCGTGGGTTTGAATCCCATGGCAAACCAACTTTGACCATGGCTCTACGTCCATGCCAACACTAGGGAGAACGTACAAGTAGACATTGTGCACCATGACGCAGCCGATGTTGGTGGAAATTTCTTGGTTCCTTTTTTCAAATAATTCGACGGTACATCTTCAGTTATCTTCACTGTTGTGGTGATAGATAATATGGGTAATTACGTGACCTGCGAGTGAATTGCATATGTACTTGTGCGATATGTGAACTGCGAGTGAACTATAAATGTACCTATAAATACAGGTGATTGCCAAACCAGCATGGTAAATTACTGGTCTTTCCTTGGACCGTTTATTACATTTTCTCAGCGGGATGTCAACGGCACAACTCATTCTTGCCCACCCACAATCTAACCAAATTCCATTCCCTCCCGCCACTATCATTATTACAACTCTCACCTATTCTCTCTCGTGTGCACGTCAGCACTCGCCATCATGCCGAGAATCCTTCTCATCGACCTTCTGCCCAAAGCGGGCTTGAGATTCCTACACAAACCCAGTGTCCATAAGCAACGAGAGCGTGATCGTGTCGTCTACAATGCGCTCAAGGATAAAGGGATCATCAACGACCTTTCCAATGCCACGGTTAAACACACCAAAATCTACCTCCAGGAAACCCTGGTCAATACGTTCACCAGGGCGGTCATCGAGAGACTGCTGCGAAAGGCGCGGACCGGAGTCACCGACGAGCAGGGTTTCTACAGCTTCTTCGCCGAGCTGCAAGGGCGCGTACAGTGGGCGAAAGACATGCCCAAGGCCGCCTTCATCGAGTTCATCTTCCGCCTGGCCGAGGCTCGCCTGGAGTTTAAGCGCAACCCCTATACGTCGGTCAAGGAACCCTGCGACCTCGCCAAGGCCATCGATCTCTTCTTGGAGGATGTAGGAGACAACTGGTCCAAAATGGTAAGTGACTCTATAAACAAAGTGTTCTTATATATCAATTTGCCTATCTATAGCAGTCCTTGCTGACATGTTTATTCATAGACCGTTGGCTTCAAGTTCTTTATGCAGCAAGATGGCCAAGACAAGGAGGATGCAGAGAAAGAGAAGGAGGGCGACAAGGATAAGCCCATGGTGGACGTCAGCAGCCTCGGTGAAGCCCTCGATGAGGTGGCCGAGGGAGCAAATGATACGGCGGGAACGACTCCCATGGACCTAGACTAGGTCATGAGATTGCGTACAGAGCTACAGCAATTAATACTATGAATTCCACGTAATAGTCCCAAGGACCGCATCATACAACTTAAACCAAGTGACCTACGTGATGATATTTGTCACAAAGTGATCGGCGTTGTGGTATATAAGCTAATACTAGATATTCGAGTGTCACCTTGGATATAAGATATCCTTTTGTGGTGGAGGGGTCCAGCAACGGGCATTGACTAGTGGGGTGTTAGCTACTAGAGCTTCAGTTCGTCACAATATTCCGGCAGTCGTCGTTAACTTTCTACATGAAACTGTAACACCATAGAGAAATTAAGGCAATTGCCTAGACTTAATCTAGCCAGATGCTAATTCACACGTCCTGGATTATGGAGTAAGTAATAGGAATGGCTGATATAGATATATTTAGTAATGTTTCAATAGTTCCGAACTATACAGCTTTACTCCCACAGTAAAACATCTATATATGCTAGTCTTAAAGCCTTAATTTTACAAGCCTGGTATCCATTTTTTAGTAGAAGTTCGCGGGCATTGAGATAAGAGAGCAACACATGATTGTTGCATGGCTAGCAGTATAAATCAGTTAAGATAACTTCTAGGCGCACAACTAAGTTTATAGCAGTTCCAGGAACTGGAATGCAGTACAAATAACTACTGTGAAGTAGAAGGGGGTGTATGAAGTGCAGGTAAGTACAATTATACAATGCCTTGGTGTAAGTTATATATATTAAAGGTGATCTCTTTTGTTGAATTGAGGGTCAAGGACTGGTAGTAGCCTTATGTATATAACAGGCCATCTGCCACTCTAGAATAGCTGAACCTCAAGTCAATCTAAGCCTCATTGACCCTGTATTTCAACATCTTTCACTGTCGGTTGGTGAAAGAAACACTATAAGTACGGGCTTAGCCCGAGCTAAATTAAAGTGCTGCGTAATAATAAAGACATCTCGACCGAGTGCCCGTATAACCAAGTTACTAAATAATGGTATCGTTGCTCGACAAATGATGTGCATAAGCTTTCCCCCCCGCCCAAAAAAGAAAACCTAAAAGGAATGAAAGAAAGAAAGAAACCAATCAGAAAAGATGTCACGATAATAAGGGTATTAAAGATCTCTTTTAAGCCTATGGATCTCGGAGCAATATTACTCCGAGATCCATAGGCTTAAAAGAGATCTTCTGTAACTAGAAGATCCTTCGGATCTTAGATCTTTACACAATTTTACTAAAGTGATCACGGCAGCACCTAAATGATCTTTGCACACACTGTAACTGTGATAAAAGACCAAATGGATATAGTGGCACACTCTCTATTAGGCGACTTAACCCCTTGAATCCACAACAGCATAGCTCCTACATTAGAGTTCCACGTCAAGTAGAACATTCAAGACTCAGACTGGTGGTGGCAAGTAAGCAACAAGCATAGCTAGATGGGGGCGGGATTAGTCTGACAACACTATATGTTAAGATACGCCCTATAGGGCTGAGTGGTGGTACGGGCTTACGTATGGCCGACCGACTATACATAGATATATATATATATATAAGGTAGCTTCGCCACCTTCCTATAGCTTCACCTTGCACTAATCAAGTCACTATACTCCTCATTACTTTGTATTGACACTATATCCCTTGCAAACCTACCACTTAGACATCTCGAGGAATACTACACTCGCTACAGCATTTTATTTGCTAACCCACAAGTAGAAGCGGAGGCACACGAGAAATCACGAGTGAATGAAAGCCACCAACAAACGTCACCCCCAGGTGAAGTTGCTAGGAAACAACAGCATAAAGCCACGATCCCGCAGCAATCCAGCCACGGAAAGGTTACACCAAGTCATACCCCCTCCGACCTATAACCTCAATATCAATGGCATTCGTCAGGGAAAGCCCGGTCAAAGTTGAACAAACAGTCTACAAGAAGCCCAAATGCATTTGACATCCAAAAACCAAGCACCCTAACATTTGAATTCTCCACCTCTAGTAAGTTAAGTTTTAATCAAAACAAGCCAAGTAAGTGGCCGCAGAGCAGGGTATCAGTACATATACACAACACGCCCCAGTTCATGACCTCGTTGTTTCGTTTCCATCTCTCATTCATTCCCATGCCCCCTTAGCCAGCCAGTTAATGACCCAGCGCCCAAATGCCATCGAAGCGGGAGGACGCGTCCTAAGCCAGGCCGTAATACATTCATTCCCCACCTGGGGTGTTTAAACATCAATATATGTATGTGCAGAGCGAGTATATACCGGCTTACTCCGCCCCGTCCCGCTCCTTTAGATCCCGCCCATAAACCCAGGGCGCCCAATAGTGAGTCCGTTATCCATCCAGTTCTGCCAGTTGAAGTCCTCCTCGGCGTCCATGTTGACGTCCGGGTCGTCGGCGAGCGGCGTGGCGTTCATGGCCGCCGCCTGGGTCGAGGCCCCGGTTCCCCAGCCGTCCGACCACAGCCACGGAGGCGGGTTGTCCTCGACGAAGGGCTGCGTCGATGGTCCGTTGGGGTTCGGTGCCACTGCTGCTGTCTGGGCCGTCGGGTACGCCTCGGCGCCGGTGGTGCTGAATGTTTCGATTGGTAGCCCGTGTGCTTGTTTGGGCCCACCCTGGGCCGATGGTTGGAAGTACCCGTCTCCTAGGAGGGCCTGTCGAGCGATGTCGAAGGAGTTGCCTTGGAATGCAACTGAGAATAAGTCCTGCGCGTTGAATTCTTGTTGCGACATTACGTGGTCGAGGTAATTCATGTCATTATGTACTATGTTGGCGTCTGGCGGCTGCTGGGTCACTGGGTTCTCCTTTTGTGGGTCAGTGTTTGTAATACTTGGCACGTGAGTAGGCTTCTCGGGCCCCTTCGTTCCAACGAGCCTACGCCACTGCTCCTGAGCAAGGGCGCTGCGTACGGAGCTGGGCAAGTGTTGGAAGCTGGCTGGCGGAACTTTATTCCGATCAGCGATATCTAATTGCTGGGCAGCTTCGGGATGAGCCCTTAGTCGCGCGACCTCGTCGTTCCTGTGCCGTCTTGCCTTCAATAACAGCTTACGCAGCGGTACCCAGACACCCGGCTTGGTACGCTCAGCCAAGTCAGGAGCCTCGAAGGTTTGATTGAGGACAATGAAGGCGCGCTCGACCGACGCTGTCCAAGGCCGGCGACACAACTCTATTAAGAGGTACGCCACAGCGTGCCATTGTGTATATGTTTGGAAAAGCCAGCGCCATTGCCGACATTTAGGCTCCGTATTTAAAACCTTGGTGTATTCGACGACCTCGACGGAAGCCATGAATAGACGATCTCGTACGTCCTGGGAGAGTTCCATCGCCGAGGAACTCATCAGCATCGGCTGGTAGGTGATTAAGCTCATTTTAGCCATGATGAGTCGGGCAATTGTAGCTGCGACCCAGTGAAGTAAATCGGTCTCCTTATCTCCACATGCCTTGAGATATTTCTCTTCAATATGTTCGTACATGTTCATGAGCATCGTCTCCCGCTGCTCTAATGTGCACTGAGAATCCCTAGGACACGGTGCTATTCCATTTGTCGCGGAGTGCATTCTTCTAGTCAATGAGCAGATTTCATAGCGTATGAGACAAAAGGTCATATCAGTCGTGCCATTTCGCTCCTCCGGCATCTCAGTCATCTCAGGACTTATGTCGACGTCGTTGACGTTCATTGGAAATTTCGTATCATATGTCCGCTCCGCAATTGTCAGCTCAGTGCCCTGGTCCTCCGCTGATCGAAGGTCGAGGATGCAAATCGACCACCACATGCGACGGCGCATCTCGACATCGAAGGGACTCATGTCATCAAAGTTCGATCCGTCTCGATGTAAACCAAGCGACTGCCCGATTCGAATTGCAAGGCCGGTGAGGGTCCAAGCAAACCTTGTATCATCATACCGCCGAACGAGGAAGAGGAATAGGACGAATGCTTGCACAGTAATCAACTCCGACGTAACAAGGAAATCCGCCTTTGCGAGGGCCTGCTCTGTGGCGAAACGATACTTGTTGATTAGCTGCGCTTTCTCAGCGCCAAAATTCATCTTGACCTATATGAACGTATCAATACACATATGCAAGATTATTCCCGGTGAAGTACATACCTCGGCATCTTCCATTGAAGTAATGGCAGCATAATAGATCGAGAACATGAGGGCCTCTAAGCCCGGTGAAATATCCTTCATATTGCTCCTCAGCTCGCGGATGATCTTGTTCATAGTTGGTACATGTAATATTTTCACTAATGGGTCTACATTCTCCAGGTAGACTTGCCAGATGAATGGTATTTGGGAAGGGAGAGGGTGCAACTCCCGTAGATCAACATTGGAAGAACTATATCCTAACACGAAGCCGTGATGATCGGCACCGTCTAAATATTGGTTGACTGTGTCAGGAGTACTGCCGTTATCAGAATCCTCAGAGTCCTCGTCTGTGAGCCTCTCAGTTTCGGCTCGGAGTTGATTGATCTGTCCAGTGTCGTCAAACACGTCAGTACCGAGACAAACTGAAACACATCCCTTGGGTCTCAGGAAGACACATACCTCATCATTCACCTTGGACCAAAATGCACTGCTAACATAGCGCGTTTTCCCTTTCTCGTTTAATACCAATCTTCCAAAGTCTTTATGTACTTCTCCACCAGGGCTTCTCAACGGCGCGTTGCTCGAGTCGCTTATTGAGGTACGGATGGGCCTCGGAGGCTCTGCGGGCGGGTAGCCACCGGGAAGATTCTCGCTATACAGTATTGCACTCGGTTTCCTTCGCTCCTGGCCTTGCGAGTTGTCCACCGTCGTCTCGGGCGATCCGCCTCCGCTACCCGAGGGGTGCCTTGTCTCGAATTCGATCTGTCCACTCAAGTCCTCGACTATGCCCTCCAGCTTCCGCAGGCGCTTCATGAGCTCGATCTCGCGCTCGCTCGTCTGTTTCGGCGGGGCGTTCGGGTCTTTGACGCGTGGCCGCCGAGGCGCCCGTCCTGGCGCTGGGAAAACGCATTTTATCTGCGCCTTGCGGCAATTCCCGCATGGCATATATTTGTCGCATCTGACCTTCCTACGGCGACATGTTACGCAACTTCGGGGGTTCAATATCGAAGAAGGGGTAGTAGAGGGATCGAGGGTGATCGGGCCAACCGAGGTGGCGGGTTGAGGCGGACCGCTCGTGGAGGTAGTCGAGGTCGTGTTCGAGAAGGTGTTAGGATCCTGCGGCGTCGACCCCGCGGGCGAGGTGGTCGAGTGTTCGTTCGGCGACACGCCGGAATTCGATTCCATCGGAGAAGAGTTGTCTTGGACAGTAGCAGATGAGGCACTAGCCATTGTAGGGAGGACCCGCGGGAGGATGCTCCGGCTCTATCGCAGGCTCATACGGACAGAGTGAGGTCACTTCAGATCAGCGAGATTTCGGAGTTTTCCTTTCCCGGCCAACAGCAATTGGTCTCCTTTGTAAGCTTTGCACGCGATAGATCGTCAGAGGAATGTGATATATGACAGCAATCAATGCTCAGGCAGTCCAGGGTTTCATGAACATGAAGTCTTGTTGATTGCGAGCTGGAGGTTGAGATTTCTGGCAAGGCTGACTAATGTAAGAAGGTTGGCGTTTGTAGGTTCGATGGGCGATATTATTAATTTATTATTAGAAAGTCCCAATGTTGGCGTGCACGTTTTGGCACCAGACACTTTGGGCCCGACTTGTGCTGTTACGCCTGGCCCTGGGCCATTGACTCACATGGACAGGATGACGTGGGTCTCGCTAAAGACATCAATAGATCATACATCATACATCCATGATGTATTTATGTATAGTAAGAATAATGTAATGCGCAGACGGGAAGTTACGACTAAACAGAGTTGCGCCAGATATCCAGCCCCGAGTCAGCCATGATGGTCTTCGAGGTAGTCGAGGTAGCCACGATCGTCTTTTCAAAACAGGCAATCTTTCAGATTGGGGGTGGGAAGTAGCTCCGCTAGGTACGGCTCGGACGACGACATAACGAAGAGTTATTTCCGTGAGATTTCAATCCACCCGCAGCTTCCCGGACGACGTGGGACCCTACCTAGGTAGGCAGGGTAGGGTGTGTGATCCTCTACGCCGCTTCCATGGCTTAAATCCGAGTTCGGTGTCGGAATCGGGGTTCGGGACACATTCGAACCGTCTCCGTCCATAAATACCTTAGGATCACTTACACGTACGTAAGTATTCATTTTAATCAACCAGCCAGCCTTGCAAGAAAGACCACAACTACCAAGTGAGGTAGTTCTACTACCTATGGATCAAGTTAGTCCTCAAGACAATCAAGGAAATTCGAGGACCTTCACCCAATCCCACATCCCGTCCCGCCGTGGTCGGAGTCAGTTTGGAGCACGAGACACAAATCTATAGGTCAATCCCGCCCGCCGTCGAGGCACCGTGGCATTGCAGCTCGGGGGTGAGTAATAATGTGTGTGTTCCAACTATCGGCATATGGTGGCTCCCCTCACAGCCCTATGTACTTGCATCCTTCAACCGCAACTGGCCGAAGTTATTAAGGTTATGTATGCAGCAATCCCTATGTCATCATCCAGGTGACACACTACCTACATTACAATAGGGCGCGCACTAGCAAGGTAAAGCAACTCAACTAATAGCTGACAGTATAGCACAGTTGGCTACAGGTATACCACTTGTTCTAGAACATTGGACAAGAAAGATCAGATAAGATCTGTCAACCATCAGACAGCTGCCAATTTTCATCGAAGAAGGTTCACGTATTACTCAGCTGCGGTTCATTCCGCTGTTTGTTCCGCTGTTTGTTCCGCTGTCCTCGACCCATTGACCAATTACGTGCCATCGCTGATCAGTAAGATGGCTATGGCCATACCTACTTTATACCCACGACAATACGCGCGGCAGTCACCACCGCTACGGGACCGACTGAAGTTATGAAATCCGGGACGTACCGTTGCCGATACTCACCGCAAAAAGGTCACGCCCAGATTTAGGCATCAACCGGGCTGGTTCACTGTTGCCCTAATGGTGCTTGCAGCCACCACCCGTCCAGGTCAATCCCCCATGTATCACGTTCCCGCGATTCCATGGCAATCGAGCGCATTGGCACGATCGGCCAAGTCGGCTACCTATCCAATTGGAACTCATATTGCGACTCCTTGCATGGGTGATCGCGGGAGACCCATCCCGGGCAGCTCGGGCTCGTATGCCGAGTACACCGGGGTAGCAGCCAGCCAGGGTGTCGGCCTGGGGTTCGTTTCGATCGCCTGTGGTACGCCTGCGTGTTGGAGACGACATGCGTAATGCTCAACCGACACCGCTAATCCCTCTCCATCCGTGCCGTGGCTGTGCTTCCGGAGATTGCTCCAGACAGCGCGGGGTTCTCTAAAATACTGGAATAGACTCGAGGCCAGGCGAGAGGTTTCTTGGTCGGAGTAACAGTAGTTCAGTTGGGTTTGCGCTCAATAACTCGCATCGGGGAAGCACCCCGAATCCTCCAGTTTGAGCAGATAATGCGCGACAGTGGTTCTCACGAAGTCTTTATTAATGGTGCAGATATCGAATATGATGTGGCGCAGAGCATGAAGGTCGGCTTTGATAGAGTTCGTGATCTAATCGGCACGACAAGGACGAAATATTCAAGTGTACCGTGTCCTAGGGAGTGATATGCGTGAGATTATTAAGTAGTTAAGGTACCTAATAACAACAATTGAGTTATTCGAGCTTAGTAAATAATTATTATCTACCAAAGACTCTCTTTCGGAAGTAAAAGCTGTATACGGATGTAGTAGATTCTAATCTATTAAATATGAATATAGGCAGAATATGGAAATAGGTATAACATAACGTTATATAGTTTACAGGAATGTAGCTCATGCAACCTTCAGAATCCTGGGACATGTTGACATGCTCCAATAGAGAATGAGTCTACGTGCCATCACTATACTTTTAGTTATGCGCAGTTCCTTCTATTCAATTCCATAGAAGTTCTCCGTTTACATTTCCTCTAGGAACAACAACGGGCACAGGATTGGAATAATGAAACTTCTATGGATCTAAGGCCAGTGATGGAGATAAAACTCTGAGATTGGCTATCTTTATAGACATGTATGAGAGACTGTGACAGACATCAATGTGTCTAATGAGTTATATAACTCTTGTATTACTAATATTAAGATGAGTATCTTAGGCATTGAAAAATAGTCATGGACTAAGAATGAGAAGCATTGAGGCATTAAGTAATCAATCGTATCGTTGGTTCTCTTTTCGATATGCCTCGGCTGTTTTCCATTTTTCCAGCAAGTAGGATAAAATCTAGTGCGTTTGAGGCTACCTATGCCGCTAGCCAACCCATAGCTCATGATCAAGTGTATCATTCCACGAATCATGTGGGTCGCAACGAATTTTATGCGATAATGATGTAAACATATTAAATGCAACCTTTCGACCAGAAGGGCTTCTTCGTGACACCACTGTCCCGCCATACCTACATATCAACCAATTCAACATGGCCTCTCCGAAGAATACCAGCACGATGCGCGCCTGGCTCTACACTAGCGCCCACGAAGGGCTCGAGAAAAGTATCGAGCTGAAACAAGACGCCGCGCAGCCCCAGCACCTCGCCAAAGGCGAGATCCTCGTCAAGGTGCACAGCGCCTCGATCAACCCCGCCGACTACAAGGTCGCCGAGTCGGGCCTCCTCAGGCGACTCCTGGTCTCGCCGCCCGCGTCGCCGGGCATGGACTTCGCGGGCACGGTGGCGAAGATCGGCGACGGCGTCGACGTCGTCAAGGCCGGCGACCTGGTCTTCGGCAAGATCCTACCGGCCAAGTTCGGCTCGCTGGGCGAGTACCTGGTGGCGAAGGCGGGCGGGTACGCGCGCGTGCCGGAGGGCGTGGGGCTCGAGGACGCGAGCACCGTCGGCACGGCCGGGCTGACGGCGCTGCAGGCCATCGTGCCGTACGTGGTTGCGGGCGACAAGGTGTTCATCAACGGCGGCAGCGGCGGCACCGGCACGTGGGAGATCCAGGTCGCGAAGGCCGTCGGGTGCCACGTGACGGTGAGCTGCTCGGGGAAGAACGCGGACTTCTGCCGCGGCCTCGGCGCCGACGAGGTCATCGACTACGCGAAGGAGGACGTCGTCGCGGCGCTGAAGGCCAAGGGCCCTGTGTACAAGCTCGTCGTCGACAATATGTGCGGCGGCCCGCCCCCGGACCTGCATAAGGCCGCCGACGACTTTCTGCTGCCGGAGGGCAAGTTCGTGCAGGTCGGGGGCAGCTTCGCGCTCCAGGACGTGAAAACCATGTTTTCGAGGATGCTTCTACCTTCGTTTCTGGGAGGCGGGAAGAGAAAGTTCGTGTTCTTTCTGCAGTCCAACAGTCATGATGATTTGGTCAAGCTGGCGAATTGGATGAAGGAGGGCAAGGTGAAGCCGGTAATCGACGAGGTGTTCGAATTTGAAGATGCACCCAAGGCCTTCGAGAAGTTAAAAACTCACCGCGCAAGGGGGAAAATTGTGGTCAGAGGGCCTAAATAAGGCCCCCATCCAGGCATTCTTCACGCATTGTATGATTAACGCATTATAATCATGTTATATTTATCTGGGAATAGATTTTTAATTTAATAACCGATATATGCTTAGCCCATAACTTACTCGTCTTAATAGTGATGACACGACATATCTATAAGGGTTGCTTATGTTCGCTGTCTATTACGACACACCACGCCCTTTGAGCTTGTACATCGGTCAAATACATTAGTATTATGAAAACCCTGATACACATCGGCTCTAGCTCTACATACTAGCCAATTAATACATTTCCATTAAAGCTGTATCTCGTTGTGCTACACACATTACATTTATACCCACTAATACCCAGTACCTTGATTACAGTCATAAACTACATGGAAAACTAGGTCACTTTCGTTCTCTGCTGTGATACCAAGCTATCAGGATATCTTGCCCAATAAAACGCTT
Organism: Whalleya microplaca; assembly: GCA_022497155.1. Lineage (NCBI taxonomy): Eukaryota > Fungi > Ascomycota > Sordariomycetes > Xylariales > Xylariaceae > Whalleya > Whalleya microplaca. Next base: position 895,319 of record MU385720.1, read on the forward strand.
CCTTTCAAGGGTACAATGTAGCATAATAGCTCATGCGAGAATAGAGATTGGTCGACCGAGTTACATGGAATCCAGAGACAGACCATAAAGTGATAGGCAAGAGAGTTTACAGGTCTTGTGGGTAGGATATATATAGGAGAACTCGGTAGATAGTCGTTTCTAGTCATATATGATGTTTCTATATAGTGCAGGAGTTGTGTCAGCATTTGCGGACGGTGGTGCGCTTGTAGACGGGTCTTGTTTAACTGTACCTTGTTGTTATATGTTGGTTTATCTGGTACGGCAGAAATGGCCTATATGGAGAATATGAAGATAGACTTCAACCAATTGCAAGATGTTAACTTGGTTAACTTCGTAAATTCATTTAATTTCTATTGCAATGCTTCTCCGAGGGCCATCTGACGTCGTGCTCACTAAGAAGTCGGGGAGACTGGTATACATTTATCAGGCCGACGGAACTCGAGGTTTCCCCGGCTGATATGTGCTCTGGGTATGCTTTAGGTCAGACGATATTGACATGACACTCTGGGAATAAGTAAGTCGTGTCAATTTGAATGAGACGGCATAATTCGCACAACATATTCAGTGAAAAATCTCCGGAATGATTGAAGTGAGAAGTTTTCATTCGCAGAGGTAATGGTAGCTGCAAGTCAAAAAAAATGGTCAAGCACGGTTAAAAGCAAATGTCACATAATTATGATGAATTTGTGGCTTTGTAACGTAGGAGAAGCATGGTTTTCACCCCTCCATCTCCATCTCCATCTCCATGACCTTATAAAATCGGCAATCCTTCACTGAACCTCTTCCAATCGTCCCTAATATTATTGTTACACGCTCAAAACGTGGTGCAGATATCGTATTTTCAACTTGCGCATCAACAGTCAGATACTATAAGTCTCCTACTCTTGAAATACATATTTCGATATGCCCGATTTCAATGTTGACACCACCGTCAGTGAGGTAGTTGAGGCCTTCGGGATCCACGCCGTCGGTAAGACTTGTATGCAAGCCCCCTTGGGACCCCAAGTCCGAGTAGACAAGAATCATCTTCAAAGGATAATGTGGCTTCTGTGCTGACTCCAGCCCCCTTAAGTCATCATTACTGGCCCCAGCGCCGGTGGTATAGGTGCCATAGCCGCTCTGGCTCTCGCCTCAGCGAACCCAAAGCGACTCGTCCTAGCAGGTCGCTCCCGGTCCAAAGCTCAGCCCGTCATCGATGACATCGCTAATATCAGCAACATTGTTACCGTTGTTACTTTTGTCGAGTTAGATCTGTCGAATCTCTCTTCGGTACGAGAGGCAGCCACTAAGATTAAGGAGGCTACCCCTGATGGGATCGACGGTTTATACAACAATGCTGGAATCATGGCCCTACTCGAGTTTAGAAAGTCAGTTGACGGCGTCGAGTTACAGTTTGCTACTAACCATCTGGGGCATTTCCTTCTAACAAACCTCCTACTTCCTGATATTGGTAAGGTTAACGGTATCGTGGTTAATGCTACCAGTCGGTGCTGGAAACTTACTGATCCGGATTACGACGACGTGAACTTTCAGGTCAGCATTCCCACCCCCACATGCCAATCATGACGTATGGACAGACCAGTGCATTCATGGAGGCCTGAGTACATTGATATATCTGAAGGTTGCCTTACTGACGATGCCCACCAAACACAGGACGGCAAGACATATCACGGCTGGATCGCATATAGCAGAAGTAAGATTGCGAATATCCACTTCAGCATTGCCCTAGCCAAGCGAGTGCAGAAGTTGGGCATCGCCGTATTTGCTGTGGATCCAGGGTGTAAGTTATTTGCTTCCCCCTCATACCACCAGGTCTAATACGACACGCTCGAAGTGGCCATGGACTCCAACCTGATAAATAACTCGGGTATCGATAACGAATGGTTTGGAGAGTGTTTCCGGATTGCTACCGAGAGAGATAATGGTAAACCTTATTTATTATCAAATATGATGGTAAATACATGTTAATGTGTTGTTTCATTATCTTTCTTCTAGGAAAAATACCCGACCAAGCTTTCATAAATCTGCAGCAGGCAGCAGCCACCCCCATGTTAGCATTACTAGATCCTGCCCTAAGAGGTAAGTCATAGGTTGTTCATCGTGTTAAGTGTCTACTAATGAAGACGATCCCGAAGAATCGTCAGGCTCGTATTTGGAAGAGTGCCAGCTTAGCTATGCAACTCTGGCAGATTATGCCAAACGCCCAGAAAACGCTGAGAAACTGTGGGGAGTCAGCGAGAAGCTAGTCGGGGATACATTCTCTCTGTAAAGTCTTCTATCTTGCTCAAATATCATGGTACTGTAACTTATCGTATTGTCTACTATGTAGACCTTTGCTGTGCGTTATTCGTGTAATTTAAGCGAGTGCTTGGGAAATTATCAAAGGGTATCAGTGTGATTTAGTGGTTAGTAACTCAAAATTCAGAATGTCTTCGATATGGAGAGAAATTTATATAGCTTCTAGAATACGGACAACAAAAGCCACCATCGCTGAATCTTACAAGGTAGACTACATGGGGTTCAATATGAGAGTGAGATATGAGTCCACGGCTTGGCAAACCCCCCGAAGCTCTCAACATCCGAAAGCCGAGATAGCGCCATCTGTTATTTAGGTGAAACTTCCAAAGATAAAGCTTGTTAGGAGTTACACACTTTTCGGCATTGGCATTTACGCATTCTTATGCGAAGAATATATCTACTATACAGAGTCTTCTAAGTTTAGCATACCCAACCCCCGTCCACATTATACACAGCGCCCGTCACAAAGGATGCTTCGTCACTGAGCAAGAATGCAATAACATTTGCCACCTCAATGGGCTCAGCCCTTCTCTTCTGTGCAGTATGCTGAAGACCACGTTTCACATCTTCTGGATTTTCACCTTGGGACATTGGTGTGTTGACCGAACCTTTTTATGCTATTAGCAAGGGACGCACTCTCTCATATGACACATATGATAGTCAACAATGCATTGAATGGGTTCTATTACCTGGTGAGACGCAATTGATTCGAATGTGCCTGTTTTCCTTTGCTGCAGTTCGCGACAATCCAATTACAGCCGCTTTGCTAGAGCAGTACGCAGCATTTCCGGGGGCACCAAACTGTCCGAACACGCTTGCTGCTGAAACCTAATAGACTCAGTATATATTCTCGTGGCTTCATGAGACAGCTTACAATGCTACCGCCATCAGTCATGGCCTTTATTTGGGCTCTAAGGCATGAAAAAACCCCACGTGCGTTGACCTCAAAGTTGAAATCCCAACTCTCGTCAGTCATATCAGCGATGGGAGTAGCTGGGCTAATAACACCGGCCATATTAACTGCACCATCGAGCTTGCCTAGTCTCTGAACCGTCGAGTCAACCCATGCGTTGACGGATTGACTATTGCGTACATCTACAACAGTGTACATGTGCTTGTCGTTATTTGTAAGTGACTCGGTTGCTGCCTTAACGGCGGTTTCATTTATATCAGCAAGAGAAATTAGAGCACCACGCGATGCAAGAAGTTGCGCTGTGGCTAGACCCATGCCGGAGGCAGCACCAGTGATGGCTATCTTTTCATGATCAGCTGATCCAAGAAGCCAAACAAGAATGATGCGGACCTACTACTTTGCCTTCAAATGACGACATTGTATCAGTTCAACTCGTTACTTGTTGTATAGTATATCATCGGGGCAAATCGCCGTGGTAGGGTCCGTAGGGAGAACTCGTGGCTGTACATACCGAAAAGGATTTGCGGTGATATGTCCATCTGATATCTAATAGCCTGAAATCTGACTGGGCGAGATAAACACTATGTGATTGGAACAACTCCCCTCTATCTAGGCAAACCTGACTCTCTCGATTTGGAAGGCTTTCCCAGGCACGTGATTGATAGCCCACAGCAAGCAAAGCTCCCGCAAGGCCAAAGGCTTTGCATGCACGCCGCTTAAATATGCTTTAATGGGCCCAATGAGTGGTGCTTTAACTACAGCTGCTGGGGTTCATGATAAGCAACATACTTGTCCTAATTACCCCGGTGGACTGACTTGCAGCGAGTTTCAACGACTGTGGCATCCCTTGTCATTGTCATTACGAATGAAATGTAACAACTCCAAGAATTAAAATATCAGCAACTATTTAAATTCATTGGAGTTAATATGAGATTTAATATGTGTATAATTTTAGCAGCCTCAAGTCAACTGCTAGCTGGATTTCTCATAAGCTTGTCGTTTTCATAAATTCTTAAATAGACTGAGAAGTTACGCTTTATTAAGATGTACGGATATAGATTTCGCTACTAATATTCGAAGTTGATTTTAAAAGCACCAGCTTTCAGACTCCTTAAGGCCAGTCATAACAGAGAAAGTAGGTACAAGTCTACCGAAACTCACCCGATTTCTTCTTCAACAAATCAATCCATGCGACCTTCGACCCATTAGAAGTGCAACGTGCTTCCCAAGTTTCTCTTATTATGTCTAAAGTAGAAGTGAATGTACTTAAGCCAGTTATCTGTGCCGAGCTTTCAAACCAATTGGAAAATGAGTGCCGTACTTCTAAACCTTCAGCCTCACACGCTGCTATAAAAGCCGGCCATTTAAGGCCTAGAGAGCCAAGCATTGTACCCGACCCTGTGCCTTGACAACGTAATAAGGAGTCGTGCACGCTTACTACCAGTGGCTGTAGTAACGAAGCGTCCACATCGTATATCCTGCGGTAGAAATATATAGCTAATGCGTGTTGCATCGCATTGATCATGTTTCCTAATATGTCGGGATCGACTGTTCCTGAAGGTGGTGTATACGCAACTAATGCATGATTTGGCTGCCGTATTTGGTTAATGCTTCTCTCTAAGACTTTTGCTCGACTCAGAAACTCTTGTAAATCGAGACAATCCGGAATATTGCGGACTTCAGCAGCATCTTTCTCCTTTCCCAGTCGGATCACCAGTGACAAGAGGAAAAGTAGTATTTCTGGCATGCCAAAGATATCAGGGTACAGGGTCGCGGACCATATTCCGGGACGTTCGAGGTGTAAGTCATTCTCGCCTTCTTCTCGGGTCTTTAACACATACATCTCCTGGTCTAAATTGTGCCATTTATGGAGGCGGAAAGATAAATCGTCTTGGCCGGCAATCACGAACCCACACAACTCGACAGCCTTCCGAACTTGAAGGCGATGATTAGAATTTGGGTTAGACACACAGGTACTTTCGTATATCATCCGCTGAAAAGCATAACAGTGATGAAGCAATCGAACTTTTCGGGACTTTTTGCGATTCAGGCCTTTGAGTCTGATGAACTTTTCTGCCTCTAGGAGGTAGTATTCGACATGATTACAGCTGCCTGTCATAGTATATAAATATACCATGGTAAGGAGCGCCATGAGTATGTCTTTGTATTTAGACACTTTGGGAACGTCGTATGCTCTCTTGAGCATCAACCTGCACTGCTCGCGTGCATATTGCTTGTAAAGTTCAGCGCGCTCAAGCCACATCTGCGATTGAGATTGGGACCTTCCTCCAAGACTGGAAGCACTCAAGGCTAATGTGCCAAAGAAAGCAGTGAGACTTGTGTGACTTAATTGCTCGCCTATAGTTAGAGCTGCTAGGCAGCTCTTCGCATAGGGTACAAAAAGGATATGCCAAGGTGTTTTGGCATGTCGAATTGGAGTCATGAAACCAACAAGCGTTGTTGCGTAGTGTCTAATTAGGAAAACAGCATCTTCTGGAACGGGATTATAAGCCTTTTGGAAGAGAGGGATCGAGTTAGGCGAGCCCAAATGGGTAGAGTCTGAATGTGCTATTGTATCTGGACAATGATATGTCTGTAAGGCCTGTGGAACATTTGAAGATTCTTGAGCATCGGTTATAGAAGCTGTCTCAAAGATATCTTGCACCGCCTCTGAATTAATCATTATGTCCCACATATCGGAAGAGGAGGGGAATAAGTCTTCCTTGGAGTGATCGAAGACTGAATTGATTGAAGACTGAGTCCACTGTGTCGTTTCTGTATCATCTGGGATATTAGGTGTCTGTGTGGCTAAGGAAATACTGCTTGGATAGCTGGTATCACGGCATAGATTCTCGAGCGCGTTGCTGTCTGAAGGGGCTCGAGTTTGGCTGACCCTGAATGCCCCAAATGGCCCATGGTGTATCTCGACGCTTTGGCCACTAGACATATTCTCGCATTCTTCCTCTATTTGAGAGATATGCCAATGCGCGAGCCTGGGTGGGACGCTCGAAGTGATTCGTTGGCTCATGTCCTTACGCTCTGCTACTGTGAATAGGGGCCGTCGAAACCGGACACTTTCGCCACCCATTATGTCATCGGAATCGAAGAAGATGTTCTTCCCGTAACCACTACATGACAAACCTGCTGCCCGACACAAGGAACATATGGGTCGTCCTTCATCGCACTTCACACGTCGCATTCGACACTATAGAAGGGAGTTCATTGTCGTCAGCCCAGCCAGGAAAGGCTTCCCATTTCCCCAAAAGTGACAGGCATTGGATCAGGTACACTTACCGTGTCGCACCCTCCAAATGATCGGATGGGGATACTTTCACCGTGAAGTGAAGTTTGCCCAAAACTCGAAAGTGCCATTTTGAGGAGACTTTCCCACAGAAGCAATAAGAAAGAGGGCTGGTTCGGGGCAACCAGTGTATAGGTTGCTTGTGGAAGGGGATATACTAGGTATATTGCGGGGCAATTGGAGGCAGGGTATTACTGAGAGAACCAATTATCCAACCGAAGTAACACTACAAAGACTTAGTACTTAAGATACCTATACAGTATATATTAGGGCATCTTCTATTATAATGTATAAGCTTCATACTTCTCCGCAGAGCAAGAGTTATCATTCTGTAGAACAAGAGCGATTAGACCAATCTATTGGTCTAACCAAGTTGAGTATGGGTCTGGGAAAACTTTCCTCTTGCGATGCCAAGACATCCGGCCATTAGACCGATTCGGCCATTACCTAGCGTTATCTACGTAACTACGCGTAAGTAGGCTATTAATAAGACTAGGCTAAGTAAGGTGAGGCGAATAAGTCTATAGCTTATCGATATAGGGTAGCTGAAGATTTGAAGACTTGAAGCACGTCGGCCTTGCCTTATAAGGGGTAGCATGTAAGGGTTTAGCTTGATAAACCATGTCCGTGTACTGGAGTTGATAATGATACCACCCGCAACAAGATAGATACCCTCGGTAGACTCAATGGGCGATACCAAGTACTGTCAGACTTGCCGATCTTTCGTTCGATAAAATGTGCCCATGGCGCCCTGATCTCACAGTCCTTGATTATCATGTTCAGCGAAACGACTTCTTTCATCAGTAATACCTTTATTAACGATGGCTTCAGAACACGACATTACCGGGGAGAAAAAGGGGGTGGAAGATGTTGAGAAGATGGCTGATATTTCCAAAGTTCAATCTGTGGGAAATGGCCAGATGGTCGGTACCAAGAGGGGCATCAAATCTCGCCATGCTCAGATGATTGCTATTGGAGGTAGCATGTACGTGGTTTCTCAATTTCATTTTATTTCAGGTAATAAGTAACATCTACAGTCACTTATTGCCCTTTCCATTTTATTTGAATGACACGGATTCCCTATTGGAGTATATACAGATGTTCTAAATATCTGAGACATGTCCTAGAGCTTCCGAACTTGTCGAACAATCTAGGGGGGAAATGAACTGACTCTCGACGATGTAGCGGTACCAGTCTTTTCATTGCATCTGGGCAGGCTCTTGCTGTTGGAGGGCCAGCCTTCCTCCTCGTCTCATACTGTATAATGTCGATGATGGTATATGGTATGGTGACAGCGATTATCGAAGTCGGCACCTACCTGCCAATCCCTGGCGCCTCGATGTCCTTCTACTGCAGCCGCTATGTCTCCAAATCTCTCGGGATTGCTTTAGGTTACCTCTACTTCTATTCTTTCGGTATAATTGTCGCATACGAAATTACTGCTTCCACGATCCTCATCGACTTTTGGCCACAGAACGTCCATGTGGCCGTCTGGATCACTATTGTCGGGCTGATCATCATTACGTTGAATTTATTTCCTGTGCACGTCTATGCCGAGGCGGAATTCTGGTTTGCTGGCATCAAGGTTGTCATGATCATCGGCCTGCTGATCTTATCGTTGGTTCTTATGCTTGGCGGGGGGCCTGATCACGAACGGCTCGGGTTCCGGTATTGGTACGATCCTGGGCCGGTGAAGTCCTACATTGTAGATGGCGCTTCGGGCAGATTTGTTGCCTTCCTCTACGTCTGGATTCTCTCTGGATTTTCCTTCTACTTCAGCCCAGAGTTGATCATTTTCACCTCTGGTGAGATGCGCAATCCGCGCAAGAACCTCCCTATAGCGTCTCGCCGTTTCTTCTATCGACTAGTATTCTTTTACGTTCTTGGAAGTGTCGCAATTGGAGCTATCTGCAATTCCAACGCGTCCGGCCTAACTTCCAGTGCCGGCAACGCCAACGCATCACCTTGGGTTATCGCTATCAGAAACGCGGGCATATCTATACTTCCTTCCATCGTCAACGCTGGTATTCTTACCAGTGCCTGGTCAGCAGGCATCTCATACCTCTATATGTCGTCGAGATCCCTATACTCCCTTGCAGTTAATGGGAATGCTCCTGGGATATTCAAGAGATGCAATCGTTGGGGTGTCCCATACTGCGCCGTTGCGGCCAGTAGCTGTTTCGTCCCTCTAGCTTATATGACGGTTGATTCCGACGCAGGAGATGTGTTCAACTGGTTTGTGAGCCTTACTAACACTGGTGGCTATACATCCTGGGTGGTCTGCTGTGTCATTTTCCTCCGGTTCCGCAAGGCCTGCGTTGCTCAAGGCCTTACTGTACCTTACCAGTCGCGTGTCCAGCCGTGGGGAGCATGGATATGCCTGGTGCTATTCCTAGCCTTACTACTCCTCAATGGCTTCACGAATTTCCTCTACGGCAGTTTCAAACTCGGCAAATTTTTGTCGGCTTACATTGGCATACCCTTGTTTTTGGCAATATGGCTTGGGCATAAGATTACTTTTGGCAGACAGGATCCATGGATGTATAGCCCAGAAGCTATAGATCTTGTATCAAGGAAAGATGAAGTTGAAGCCGAGGCAGAGATGTGGACGAGAGTGGAAATGCTTTATTCTGAGCAGGCTAGTGAAACCAACAAGTGGTGGAAGAAAATTACTGTCATATGGCAATAGATGCACAGACTGATGCATACCGATCAAGTTTGTTAGAATATAGGAGGTCAGATATTCCATATCATGTATTATATTGTAGACATTCATACACCAAGGATCCTAGATACACTCTGACTACACAATCAATGGGATTCATCTTCATTTGGTCAAGAAATTATGTCAATATTATTATTCCATCAACCCTTTACACAACCGAAATTTCCTATTAGTAGGTGAGCCGTGAGGTCTTCAATATGCTAGAATAAACGAAGTTCGGTAGTAAGCTTTACAAGTATGAATGCCGGCACCCAGTTCTCCAATCCTTATGCGAGCCTGGTCAAGGTAGCTAAAATGCGACAAATAATTCTACGGGATCTGGATCCGAACTCAAGGATTGACTCTGTCGCATGGCCTCCAAAATGAATCGAGTAAGAGTATGACAAGCTTATCTACCCCTGAATAAGTAACAGAAGACTTGATGTTGCAATATCAATAGGAACACAAAGCGGGGATCATCGCATCGGTGCTGGTGGAGCCAATGCCGGGGGGAAACTTTCCACATCTGATTCACTACCCAGCGAGTTGAAGATAACAGTAACGGGGCTTGCCACTGGTTCTACTATAGAGTAGACAACCCCGATATATAGTTATCTATTCTCTTCCAGGTAGATATTACGAGGCGGTGGCAATTTCAAGGTTCTGATACAGTTGATTTGTGTTCTCTTACAAGATACAACCAGACAGGGTATTCATAGTTGCGAATGTCAAGACCCCACATACCAAGACGTCACCTTCATTCAGCCCGAGAACAATCCATTCCACGTTTACATAATGGATGTTCCAGGATTTGCTTTGGTTACAGGGGCAGCATCTGGCATTGGCAGAGCGTGCGCTATGACGTTTGCTAGAGATGGTGCCGCCGGAATAGCATTGCTTGATATCAATCGCGACGCTCTTTCGATAGTCAAGGGAGAAATCGACGAAAAACAGTTTACGCCAGGCGGCAAGCCATGTCAAGTCATTATATACACAATTGATGTGTCGAAAGAAGATCAAGTCGACCAGACAATCAAGGCTGTTGCCGATGAGTTTGGTCGGCTGGACTACGTCGTCAACGCAGCGGGCATCGCAATGAAGCACGAAGGCGGGGCGGCTTTCGCTCAAACCACAGATTGGCAACGCATCATCGATATCAATCTAACTGGTACCTTCTTCGTTCTGCGGGCAGCAGCTAAGATCATGCTGCAACAGGAGCCAATTCTATCTACAATTGACGGCAGGCCCCTGCAACGTGGCTCGATCGTGAACTTTGGATCCATCCAAGGTGTTGTAGGAACACCAATGTCGACGGCGTACACTTCGTCAAAGCACGGCGTGCTGGGTCTCACTCGTACCGCTTCAGAAGACTACGCAAAGGATGGCCTGAGGATCAATGCTATTTGTCCAGGCTATACAGAAACGCCTTTGACGACACAATCGCCGCTGATACTTCAGGCAATGGAAGAACGAGTTCAGATCGCAGTGCCGATGAAACGAGTTGGGAAACCTAATGAAATTGCCGATGGTGTAGTCTATCTATCGGGCGGGAGGAGTTCTTTCGTGACAGGTAGTGCACTCTTCGTTGACGGCGGCTACACCGAGAGGTAGACGATAATTTATGGCACGAGTCACTGCGTGACCCATATGAGAATTATGGCCTCCTTATGTAGTTGAGATGAAAAAAGAGAATCCTGAGCTCAATCCCAATACATGTACCTGATCCTCTATATATTAAATACAATGTGACTCGTGTATAAACTTACTTCGCCTTTAGAAAGTTGCGAAACGATTAAAGTCATTTTGTTCCGGAAAATAGTAGAGATGTTTACCCCGCGGCCCTTTTTACATATAAGAAGCACAAGTATATACCTCTTTGTTCTTCTTTTCCTCTTTTTCTTTCCGACAATATCACTTGTTGTTTGAAGCTATTGCTATGGCTAAATTTTCTGATTTCAGCCTCTTGTTACGGTAGAAGGTGAACTGTGAATACCATAATTGTTTAGCGTCAAGTTATTGTTGCTGGAAATTCCAATAAGATTACCTCAACTGAAAAAAGCTCTTTAAGAGTTATTACAGTATTGGAGGGATTGGTATGCCTTAAGGCTCTTATTGTTGACGTTATCAAAGGTCGGCAGTATTTTAAGAGGAGGGTCTAGAATAGAAAAGATACACATTCATTTACCAGTAAAGTGTACCGCGGGGTAGGTATATCCACTATTATCTAGAATGGCCGTTTCAATACCCTTCACAGTAACTTTATTAATCATTTCGAAAAAGTTAGGATAGATGGCATCTTAGGTAAAGTAGGTGAAATATCACTTGACTATAAGGTATCCCTTTGCTCGGTTTATATACCCATAATCTGTTGAAATATATGGTAAATAAGACTTCTACCTTTATCAGTCTTTCAAATATTACTTATTCTCGCTCAGGCACTTTTAGAAAAAAGTCGTTGTACGTAACCGCAGTTAGTGATATTAAATCGTATCTGAAACTCATGTTATCAAATGGCTTGCTCTTTGGCTGTGAGATTAGAACGGAGGTCATTGCATCACATTTACATGGTAACTCTATCTTGCTTATGCGAGCAGATAAGTGAACAGTCTGAAACGATATAGGAAAGTTTCCCATGATAGAGGGTGGGGGAGACCAATAAGGTAGGCAGTGGGTCTCCGACATCCACCACGATAAGCTCAAGCTGGAAGATCAATGCAACGCAGCCATTATCAAAATGATCGTCAAATGTAACTGCAATTCTGTTGCTAATCACCTGGGTGGGTGTCATTCAACTTTATGGGGAAGCTTTCCTAGTCTTAGAAAAGTTATGGCGCTTCTGGGGAGGTCTTTAGGCAAAGTCCGTAGACCGTCGGAAGTGGTAAACGTTTACAGATTTATTGTGCTTCTGAAGCTCAGAAGAGGGTTGCAGAACTAGAGAAACGGATGTTAAATCGTCCTATTGGATGTGAAGTATTCAAAATCAATACATTCTTGCAGTCGCTCATCAATATAACCACTGCGCTATAAATTCCTTTTGTCCCTATAGTTGTCCTAACGCGTGGACGATATACTTCAGTGCTGTAAATATCACAGTCGTCATACATCATTCATTATGGGATCACTTGGTCAAAGCGCATACGACTATGATGTCCTCATCATAGGTGCCGGGTTTTCAGGTGTCTGCAGTCTTCACCATATTCGAGAGCGTTTTCCCCACTGGCGTGTAAGGGTCGTCGAAGCTGGGCCAAATGTTGGTGGCACCTGGTATTGCAATCGCTACCCTGGGGCTCGGGTTGACACAGAATCCCTTACCTATCAATACTCATGGGATAAGGAACTCTTGAACGAGTGGCACTGGAAAGAAGCCTACTCGACACAGCCGGAAGTTCTCAAATATATCGAACGCGTCTGCGAGAAACATGACTTGTATAAAGACATACAGTTGAATACCAGAATCAATTCTGCACGGTGGAACCAAACCACTCATTCCTGGGTCTTTACCGATGAGTTAGGGGACCAGTATCGAACACGATTCTTTGTTAGCTGTGTTGGCTTTCTTTCTCAGCCAACAACACCCCTGCTCCCTGGAATCGAGGACTTCCGCGGCCAATCTTTCCACACGTCGCGATGGCCTAAGGACTTCGTGACGAGCCGTGACTTGGCCGGAAAGAAAGTTGGAGTTGTTGGAACCGGAGCGACAGGGATCCAGGTCATCACTGAGATATCAAAAGAACCAAGTATCGAGTCTCTGACTGTTTTCCAGAGGACTGCCAATTGGTCTGGTCCGCTTCGCAACACGGTAATTTCACCAGAGCAGATGGCAAAGCACCGACAGGAATATGATGCAATATTCGGACAATGTGCCGAAACTCCATCGGGGTTCTTGTACAAACCGGACCCTCGCAAGTCTTCGGAGGTGACCGACGATGAACGTCGCGCCCTGTGGGATAAAGTATGGGCCGAACCTGGCTTCAAAAAATGGCTTGGAGTTTTCAGCGACACATACACCGATCGTGAAGCGAATAGACTCTATTCCGACTACATTGCTGCCAAGATCAGGGAACGAATACGTGATCCCGATGTAGCGGATTCTTTGATCCCTAAGAACCATGGGTTCGGGATGCGACGGGTACCCTTAGAAAGCGGTTATTTCGAAGTCTATAACCAGGACAATGTCCACCTAGTCGACATGAGGAAGACTCCCATAGAGAAAGTAACGGAAACGGGTATTATAACTGTAGACGGGAAGCATCATGAGCTCGATATTCTGATCTTCGCTACAGGATTCAATGCTATCACGGGCTCCTTCAGCACTATCGATTTTCATGCCAAGAACGACCGACCTCTTCTTGGGTACAGCGACACAGCGGAGGGGAGCCGAGCTATCTGGGTTGACCATAAGCCGAAAACTTTCCTTGGAATTTTGGCACCGGATATGCCGAACACCTTCCTGGTTCTCGGGCCGCACCAACCTTTTGGCAACGGTACGCGCAGTCTCGAGAACGCTGTTAATGTTGTATGCGGTTTGCTTCAATATATGAATGACAACAATTACACGTTTGTGGAACCGACACAGGAAGCCGTGGAAGAATGGGGCAAGCATGTTGTTGATTGTAGTAAGGGGTCTTTGATAAACGAGATCGACAGCTGGATGACAGGTGTGAACACTAATGTAAAAGGAAAGCAAGAGAGGAGTGTCGCAAGATATACAGGAAACGTTGTAGCATATCGTAAGCGATGCGAGGAATGTCAACGAACAGGCTGGAAGGAATTGAATTTCGCCTAGTTTTTCAAATGTTGCATCTGAATAGGGGACTTTTGCAATAATCAGCATTGTATTCAGATAGGAACACCTTTGTCATTCAATGAGCTTCTTTCCTTCCTTACATACATGTTTGGAATTATTCTATATCTAGAATATGACGTTGAAGTATTTCATGTAACAATGAACAAGACCATTATACTGATACCTTATCAACATAACCAGAATGCCTTTCAGTTCGGAATTTTGTCATCCTTCGCTATCAGGATACAAGATTGCATATGCCATTATGGCTATGCCACAAAGACATCTGAAGACAAACATGAAGTTATGCACATCACTTTTTAGAAAAATGATTGCTCCTTTGTTTCTTTATTTTCTTTGGACGCCCAGCGTGATATTGACAGTGAAGACAATGCTGCTATTAAATACATGTACATCAGCCACCTTCGAAACTTCTCTCAATCTACAATGCACTCTTCGTGGCGCAAGCTTAATTGCCTAGTAAAATGTTCAATCAAACACTTAGAGACCTTTTCCCCGTACTTGACGGGTCAGAAACGCAAAAGCTCCCCATCCAAACCAATTCTCAAACTAAGACCATCTACGCGGACAAGATTTCCCCCATATCTCGCATCATACGTCCAGAGAGGAGTTCCAGGGGCTGTATGATAGAAGTATACACGTTGACCTCGCAGCCTGTCGCACCTACTATCGAGCACCAAAAAGCCTGCACATGCGAGCTCAGCGACATAAACAGCGATAGAAAACTCCTAAGACAGTATCTAGGACGATGGTACAATACTAAGTGCACAGAGCGTGATGGTCTTCAGTGCTGGTACTGGGATATCCTAGTCGGACTGTGTATGCAATGGGATATCGAGATGCCCGAGGGTTGTAAAGCGCCTACGGCCGAGACCTGGCTTGAGGGCGCCAGATCGTTGTAATACAGGGTTAATGAGACTTTTATTTGACTTGAGGTTCAGGTATTCTAGAGTGGCAGGTGGCCTGTTATATATACAATGCTGCTATTCGTGCCTTGTCCTGTACCAGTCCTTGGCCCTCAATTTAACAAAGATGAAGATATCCATGATAGAGAAATAGAAACGGCGTTGCTATAGAGGTCATATTAATGTTTACATAAATTATAGTCAATTGAATAGCATTTATAATCAATGGTAGGTTTGTAAGCGGAGTCAACTTTCGGCTTGTAGTGGCGTTATCGAATGTAAAGTCCGAAACATTTCATTCCCGTATAGATAGTCAAGTATCTCGAACACATTAGCCGCCCTCCGCTTCATACAGTATACGTCAGCGCAGTGGAATATAAGACAACTAGTTCCCTAATCTCCGATAGAACATCCTCAAAACTCCATAGAAATTACAGTTTTAGGCTCCATTATGACGCTTACCAATGTTTCAACACTGCCTACGTCAGTGATTATTAGATTTTAGACTCGCGGTAGGCACAAACGGCATTGCGTCACCGTTATATATACATTCTTTATTGTCGTCAGATACCTACAAGAGCAGGATACCTTCAAAATTAATTTATTGTTTCTCATGTCTCTCACAGTCCAAACCTTTTCAACAATCCTTTCAAGAAGTCAAAATCTTAGAACCGCCGCCATTATGCCAGCTGTAAAATCCGCCTACGATTCTAGAGACATGCAATTCCGCCATCTGGGTCCTACGGGACTGAAAGTGAGCGTTCTATCTTTAGGGGGGTGGCTGACATATGGAGGGACTGAGAAAGGCGAGATTGTCAAGAAATGCCTACAGGCGGCCTGGGACCACGGGATCAACACCTTCGACACTGCGGAAACTTATGCTAATGGAGAGTCCGAGATCGAGATGGGCCAAGCTTTGAAGGAACTTGGATGGCCTCGTGACGAGTATGTTCTGACGACCAAGATATTTTTTGGGACAGGTCGCAAGGAGCCCAATACCCGCGGGCTCAGTCGGAAACATATTGTAGAGGGCCTAAAAAGTTCACTTGGGCGTCTACAGAAGCCATATGTTGACGTTGTATTTGCTCACCGACCTGACTATGCTACTCCTATGAGGGAAATTGTCGAGGGTTTCACCCAAGTCATCCGGAACCTCAACCTCGCCTACTACTGGGGAACCTCGGAATGGACCGCTACGCAGATTATGGAAGCCACCCAAATTGCCGAGCGCTACAATCTCATTGCGCCAGTCGTTGAGCAGCCCCAGTACAACGCGTTTCATCGGCAGCGTTTGGAGGTCGAGTATGCGCCGCTCTACGAACAGTTCAAGTACGGAACTACCGTATGGTCACCCCTGGCTTCTGGTCTGTTGACTGGAAAATACAACAATGGTATCCCGAAGGGATCCCGCTTAGACAAGCACGGGGGCTTGTTTGATGACACAGTCAAATCATTACAGTCCGAAGAGGGCAAGGCGAAGATCGAGAAGGTCAAGAAACTCACGGTGATCGCCGGGCGTCTTGGCGCAACCACCGCCTCGTTAGCCCTTGCGTGGGTTCTAAAGAATCCAAACGTGAGCACAGTCCTCCTGGGTGCTACGAAAATTGAACAGATTGAGGACAATGTCAAGGCCGTCAAGCTGCTAGAGAAGCTTACCCCAGACGTGGTAGAAGAGATTGAGAAGATACTCGGCAATGCCCCTACGCAGCCTCCAAAGTTTGGACGCGAGAGATAAGATCTCATACTGTGATAATCTGCTCGAAATTTGTATAGAAAGTTATATCACTTTGATTGACCTGTTTATGACTCAACTCTCCCGTCTTAATTATTAATACCTCATAATCCCAATACTTGATATCGCTATTTCGCCTCCTCTTGCACAAGGGCGTTGCGCTTTAACTCGTAAAATACCCTTGAGGGTCAAGGACTGGTACAGTACAAGGCACGAATAGTAGCATTGTGTATATAACAGGCCATCTGCCACTCTAGAATAATTGAACCTCAAGTCAATCAAATCTCATTAACTCTCTACTTCAACAAGGAAGGTGTAGCAGAGCTATGCTCATACAATGTGTCCTCCCCCCCCCCAACTTAGAGTCGAATGCACAAAAGTAAACAGAGCTTTGCTTAGCTAAGTGCAGATATAGATAGACGATTTAGTATACCCACGGCAGCGTCTCGCACTTCATTTACAATCTCAGCCGCTGGTTTGACATCATTAACAATGCCAACGCTAGCACCAGCCCAAACAATTGCTCGCGGACTTTTCCCAAACCCTGCATCTTCGTCTGCCACAGCTTCCTTGTACAGCTCCCGTAGCTTCTCAATGTCAACCCCATTCTTCGAATCCGCATAGCTGTCCGTAGCGAGAGCGCGACCATCGTACAATACCGGCCATATGTTCGGGCCACGAAGCTGATCAAACACTTTCGAACGGACCGTGCTCAGCGCGCCGTCCTTTGCCTTTATTACAGCGGCGCGATATTGTGGGTGCATTTCCGTCTCTGCGGCCGCAAGGAACCGAGTGCCCATCACCACGCCTGCTGCGCCAAGAGCTAGAGCTGACGCGACCCCTCGCCCGTCAGCAAGGCCTCCGGCTGCGACCAATGGAATGTCTCCAAAGCCGTTGGCATGGAGCACGTCGGTCGCCTCTGGAAACAACGAAACGATACCCGCCCCTCTCCTGAACCCATGCCCGCCTGCATCTGCACCTTGCAGGACCAACACGTCCGGGTTGCAGAGCTTCGCGACTTTCAAAGCTGCCGTGACACTTCCGACTTGGATCCAGATCTTCGTTTCCGGGCTTGCCTGGCGTATGGCCTGTGCCCAGGTTGCATAATCTTCGAATTCTTTGGAGGCGAATAGCCAGAGGATTGCTGGTTTGTATTTCGCTAGGACAGGTATTGCTTCATCCAGCTTTGCAACGAAAGTCAGAAGGCCGACGCCGACCGGTAGCGTTGACCCAGAGCACAAGACAGGGTAGGTTGAGAGAGATGTTTTAGCCCCTTCGAGGTTGGCTTCGAGCTCTTTCATATCGAAGACTGACCCAATCATACCAATTCCGCCTGCTTTCGTGACTTCTGTCGCTAGTCCATGGCCAGCGAAGCCACCCATCGGCGCGTTGATGATAATTGGGTTCGAAGCCCAGGGATACTCTGCACGAAGTTTTGAATTCATTTTGATTTATGAGAACAATCAAGTTTACGGAGGTGTTATGCAGACTATGTAGGTGGTAAATGAACCAATGTGCTAGGTTAAGTTCAACCATTTTATATCTACCGATATTAGGGATGTAGAGCTGACTAATATTGTGACGTGATCAAAACTTGCTGACTACTTTAGGTATCACACTCCAAAAAAACACGTCAGGCACAAGTTCTTGGATTTTGTCTAAACAGACTAGATATCATACAGTGATCGTATGAGTCATTGGAGCAATACAGTTATTTGGAGACAATCTTTATATAAAGGAGAAAAGAGACTAAACCCTAACACAGGACACAGATAGTATTAAAGCTCCGCTTAGTTGAGCATGATATATATACGAATGACTGGATAAGACTTTTATGCCTTACTACAAATAAAATAAATTCATGATTATATGTATTGTATCAGACTATATACCTACTTAAAGCAAGCTGTGACAAGGGCTGTAATAGGGCTTGGAATATATCAATTCAATAATAATTCTCTAAGGCCTCTGAGGGTGCTTATGGGTTCCAATCTAATCTGTATCGGCGTATGGTCTTATATAGACCTGCTACCACAGTACGTACTCTAGTACGCGCAATCTCTTGTTGCCTACATCGGCGTCGTCTGATGATCATACCTTTTGTTAGGCAGTAATACATTCCATCAGTAACGAATAACAACCAACAGCACCCAATATATGTACTCGTGCAGCATTCCTGCATCTCGTATAGCTTCCAACAGGTCTTGGCTCCAATAGCCGTGTGACACAAGCTCTATAAGCTCAAGTAGGTGCGTCAATACTCGAGCGTATCCAGTGTGATAGAAACAGTGAAAATACATTACCAGTAGATAATTAGTAGAGGATGAAGCTGGATTCAGAATTCTCTAATGACTGAGGCCCTCAAAGACCCCTGACGTTATCACTTTTCGGCGATATCGCGGTGTAGCTTGATTGTTTGCATAACACCGAAATTCTAAATGACAAACACACGGATGTGAGAAATTTAACTCCAGCTGCAAACATTCAATCTAAAAGCGATTCGGCAGAAATGTAACAGTATGACGTTGATAATAGGAAACCCGGATGACCCTTACTCAACCTTTCTTCCAAAAGCCTCGCTTACATTCTTTGTACCAGTACATGATACAATCCTCATTGTAGTGAGAAAGGTTAGGCCCAGGAACTACTATAGGAAACAACGTTCGTATATAGAATGAAAGCAAGTAACTTGCTATGCGATTCTTAATTGCTCACTCTACTTCCTGTAGCTTCCCCGCAGCTTGGGTAAGTACAAATTAGCAAGTATCGTAGTTACATTGTGTGCAATGATCATGTAGGTGCTGCGGTAATCATTCTAGTTGACTAACTAAAATTGTATAAAGGTTTTAAGATCTAAAGGATTCCTAACAGCTTAAAAGATCCCTTTTAAGCAACGGGGATCTCGGAGCAATAATTGCTCCGAAATCCATAAGCTCAAGGCACTATAACTAATACCCCTATTATCGTAACATCAGGCCATTCAAAACTTAGCTGATAATGGGTTTGTGGGGACTGGTGACGAAGAAGTTAGCCTACCAAAGGGGCATGGTGTTTCAAGGAACATACACTATCAAGATATATTTGTTTGGCTGGACCTGACCGAGGAAGAAGAAATAGCCATGGAGAAATTGTGTCGGAAATGGGGCCTGATGCCACATAATCAACGGTGAATAAGGCGTGGTATAAGGAATATCATACTAAGCGCCGAAATTTCAAGACTTCTAGGATGAACCATGGGAAAGTGTTAACATACGCCCTGTAGGGCTGAGTGGTGGTACGGGCCCACGTATGGCCGATACGCCTATACATGTATATACATCAGGTGGCTCCGCCACCTTACTATAGCTTCACCTTGCACTATCAAGCTACTATACTCCTCATTACTTTGTCCCATATTGACAGAAAGATTAACATAGCAGCAGAAATGACTCGAGTTTGAGCATTTACATAGGCAATATAGAATCCGTAGAGAAAACCTCTGTCGGCTTCAATTCTTGCATACATGTAAGGGTTGGGACATCATGTGATGTTTTTGATGTGGTGTCTATCATGTACAGATAGCATGTGTTATCAATTGCTACCCTTGAATGTCGAAAAATAGGTCTATTATTTATTTGCTCCTCAACTCCCAACCGTTGGACTGGACTCCTCATCAATAATAACTCCAAACTGCTTGGTGGCCATGCCATAGCTGGTTCTAACCGCCTCGCTTGCGTATACCCTCATCTCTTTCTCGTAAGCCAAAGTAACGCCGTCTTTATAACCGGCAGCTTCTGCCAGCAGTCTCCCCAAAAGCTCAGAATCTCTAACTGCCGTGTTGGCGCCGATGCCTCCGGCAGGCGTCATAGAATGCACGGCATCTCCGATCACCGTAACGCGAGGCTCATTCGTCCATTGCGGCACGCCCGAAGGTGTGGAGCAGGTAATCTTCCAGAACGCGGCCTCGGATTCGTCCATGTTATCGAAGAGAGGCTTGAGCCGCGCGTGCCAGCTCGCCGAAAGACCTTTGGCTATTTCAGCTGCTGGCCGACCAATGATGGCGAAGTCGTCGTTCGGCGGCCGGATCACTCCTGGCTGTCCACCCATCGTCCAACCAAATTTCACGTTTGGATCATCCATATCACCGGGACGAACGTTGGTAATGACGAATACCTTCCCGTCTGGCTTGGAATCGTCTACGATGCGCCACACACCTTCCCCGAGATCCTTAAACGCCGTGGATGGTGCTTGCCCATGGATTCCCCTCGCACCGGTATCGTATGTTTTCAGTTTTCCCTGCGAGAGCTGCTTTGCAACCCTGGAGTAGATACCATCGCCACCGATCAGCATCTCCCCTTCGACAGATTCGGTGCCATCCTTGAAGATGGCATGTACACCAGTAGGTGTCAATCGATAGCCCGTGACGTGGTGGGAAAACCTGATAAAAGGCTCACAACCCTGCAAGAATAACGAGCGCATCTCACCCCGAGAAATGCCTACAGTCTTCCCATCTCGTGACGTCAGGACCTCTTTACTCACGCCTTTCGGCGGCTCTTTCTGGCTTGACGCTTCGGGCTGGGACGTAGCCTCCGTGATCTCTTCTCCCGTAAGGGCATTGATACTGGCAAATCCTTTGGATCCGCCGGTTTTGCCACATGTGTCCCAGAACTTTTGAAAGCTGTCCGGGCCCAAGACTGACTCGATTGCGTCAAGACCCTGCGCGGATAGACGTAGCCTGTAGCCCTGGGCACGGAAGGACAGCGAGCTGTCCCGTTCGAAGATCAGGAACGGGATGTAAGAACGGAGGAGTGAGCGGGCAAGGAGAAGAGATGACGGCCCCGCACCGGAGATAAGGATTGGCTTTCGGATTTGAGAGGCCATGATTTATATTGATTATTAATTATTATTTTATTGTGAGAAACAACTTGTGGTATTATCGTTCTATGATGAAGCCACGTCGTCGCCTTTATTTCTTTTCATATCCAGTGTTTTATTCCGTGGATTGCGAGCAACACGTACGTACTAAGCTACGTCGTCGCCCTTTCGCTCATTTTACACTTCTGGCTTATGTAATTTTGCTGACAAACGAGCTGACGCCATCGACTCACACATTCTACAAGTTCAATAATCATTTGTCATCGACTCATTCCAACGTATATAGAAAAAGTGTGGAAATAACTATGGTAATCTGCCAGTGCTTCCATCATGCATACTAGACATTCCACCGTCAGAACGCACCTTCAGTGAATGGAAAGCAAACCTCCCGCGAAGACGTGGCTCATGCCCCTGATATGACCACTAATATATAGTCGCGGCATAATCAAACAGACCTTGAAGTGTGAAGCCGATGCAACACCTTGACCTTTATATCTAGACCCGGTGCTGGACCGTCAAGGCGCAACGACGGCGCAATTTCGTTGATGGCGAGCGGCCGTACAACTCCAGGTTGCGACCCGAACTCGACCATCCGTTGTGCCAACTATGAAGCAGAGCTTGTTAGGTCACCTGACCTGTTGGGTGCCCCACTTAGATTCCACAGGATTCGAGGTCTCCAACACACACACACCGCAGATAGCTTCGTTTAGAGGAATATATGCCTTTTAGCCACACTTCTGGATACGCAACCTGAAGCTCCGTGTATCGTGTCCTTTGTCTCATTATATTCAGAGTGTAGGTACTGTAATACGTCAAATTTAGCACTCTCGTGTTTTCCAAGTCGGTGGTCTTCCATTCGTTTCGCAGGGGCCGGTTTAGTCATCTCATCACATGCCGCCGCCAGAAATGCCGGTGGTATTTATATAGACGCCATGCGAAAATATTGCGAAGGGCGCCTCTGAATGGCCACTCCAGCATTGAATGTCTTTGATTCTCCATGATCAAACTTCATCTCCTTTTCAAGGCGAGCAATGATTCTTAGAACACGCCTTCGGAAAGCTTCGCTATCCTGAAAATTAGTGAGGTTGCCTTCTAAAGTCGGACGAGACTTGGCACGAACGTAATTGGGGG
Organism: Whalleya microplaca; assembly: GCA_022497155.1. Taxonomy (NCBI): domain Eukaryota; kingdom Fungi; phylum Ascomycota; class Sordariomycetes; order Xylariales; family Xylariaceae; genus Whalleya; species Whalleya microplaca. The sequence goes on from MU385720.1 coordinate 917,985, forward strand.
TTCACCCCCTTGATCACCGCGAACACTATTCGGCGACATTTAAAGAAGATAGATAGTAACATGACATCACTAGTGCTGCCAACGAACGCAAGATCGCCCCTGTTGGCGTGGCACACATCAGGGAGATACTTACCAGGCAGAATCATGATCGCGAGGCTGACGGCGAGCATCAGCCTAGAACCTAGACAGATGCCCATCGTCAATAATTGGTCTTGTTCTGTACTACACAGTATTACGCCAAATAGACGAGCAGGTGCTACCATATCACGTCTCTCAACTGCTAGCACGATATACGGGGCATCCGGCTGCGTTAGGGGTGTCCTATTGAAGCTGTATGCTGTTGTATATCTGTGTGCTATTGTAGTTGTTGATGGATTGATGAAGTGTGAGGTGTGTGGTTGTGCTGCTATCAGATATATGGGGTGCTTAGTCAGCTACCAGCTGTCCCGTAACAATGGCTCTCCTGCGTACAATGGTACCTTCTCTGCTCTTGCCTGCACCACTACTTACCACGATAGCCTCAAGCCGCGTGGGTCCCCTCAGCCGCGAGGGTCTCCTCAGCCGCGAGGGGCCCGTCCAAGCTCTCAAGTCCAAACTTTTCCAAAACTGCCTTCCATCTCTCTGCCAAACCATTCCCGGTTCCAGCCAGACAGACAATCATCGCATCTCGCAAATACCTACCCACGAGCGCCCATGATGTCTACGTTCCCCCGGTTCAACCAGTTCCCTACCGAGGCCCGGTGCAAAGTTTGGAAATGGTATATGATCGGAGAAAGCCATCGACGCCTCGTGCCAGCATGCAAAAACTCAGCAGCAATCTTGCCTACCTGTAACCTAATCTCACCTCTGCTCAGTGTCAATCTTGAGAGCCGCAACCGCGCCCAGGCATTCTATGATGTCCAACTCAAAGTTTACGGTATATATTATTCGCAATCTATAATCATAACCACATAGCACAAGTGATTTCGGCACCCCACAGCCCTAGCTAATTCCACCTCACAGCAGTGCGCCACCGGCCAGAGGAAACATGCAACAGAGTTCGCGTCCGTGAGCAAAAAGGTCACGTGTATCTTCACCTCCACAGAGATATATTGTTCATCGGCACGGTCTCTTGTTTTAAGTCTCATATCTATGAAAGTTTCCATTACTATCCGTGTAATGTACCTCGCGTGTACATTACTCGCCCATTGACAAGGGACGAGAGCAGGCAGGTGGAGAGCCTATACGCCATTGAGCCAGATGATCCTGACGGCGATCAAAGTCCAGTTCATGACCCGGAGTCGGAAGACGGCAGCACAGACTCGGAAGACGGCGACGCAGGCTAGGAACCTGATGACGCAGACTTGGAATACTAGGATCGGTTTCCCAACGCCCGGGCCACGTCTGTGAAGGTGTCGGATGGCCAGCTAGGTTTAACTCTTTGCGATATTACGACGCTGAGCTCGGACGAATTCCACGAATTGTGGGACGATTGCATTGACAGGCGATGAGACAGACCATAGGCGCGTCTAGTCACCGCACTGGGAGATGTGGAGCCAGCTCCTCTCAAGAGGTTCTAGGCATCAATCAGGGAGGCGGCAGTGTAGCGACGTGGGTATGAATCCGTCGATGGCCTTTGTTCGTGGTGTTCGGAAACGCTTTGCACGATCACCTTTCCCGATGCACAATAGCTGAAGACAATGGCAAGACGAGGAATGAACATACGCCTCATGATTACATGAGATAATACAGACGATATTCATGCATGCGGCTCTTCATCTCCTTGCCACGAGTGGGGTCCTCGTAATCCCCTGTGATACCTAGAACATCGTGTAGTTTGCCCCTAGTCCATTGAACCGTTGATGCACAGCCTGCGACGTGCCTATAGCAGACCCTATCTCCCGACCGCAGGCCACGACTGCACTCACAAGCATTGAATAGTGATAAGACCCCATGGGCCCCTGAGACGCGTTGGCGATTGCTATCTGCAAAGTCGCCGCGGACAAGTTTTAATATTTGATCATAATATATGGATACCTCGTAGATAACCGTAACCGTTTCCCGGGAGTAGTCAGTGTAAAAGTACAGGGTTAATGTGTTGAGATACGCCATATAGGGGTTGAGGGTGGTACGGGCCTACGTATGGCCGACGGCCTATATGTATATATAAGGGGCTCTGCCACCTTCCAATAGCTTTACCTTACACTAATCAAGTCACTGTACTCCTCATTACTTTATCCCATATTGGCATAATGAGACTTAATTAACTCGAGGCTCAGCAATTCTAGAGTGGCGGATGGTCTGTTATATATACACAATACTGCTATACGCCTTGTACTGTACCAGTCCTTGACCTCAATTCAACAGTCGGGAAGCCTCTCCCAAAAGCCATCGGCGCCCTAAGTTGCTAGCAAGAGTCAGATAGGTAAACTAGTTATTTCTTACGCATCCCAGATCCTAACCTGGAATGCCGTGTCACCAAATCTAAGAAGTTTAACTTGGCTCCTGGAGTATAACTACAAGTCGAGCGTACACGAGACAGGGCATTGCAGTTGGCATGAATACCGTGCGAATGTCCATGCAACATAATTCACTCCATTATATAGTATTAGTCAATCGGTGGCATTCGTCTACCCACGTACATAACATATTTCTAATTTGACATTACAGGACTCTAAGGGGCCCCCTTGGTTAATGTCACAGTTATAGTGTATGTAATAATCATTTAGGTGCTGCCGTGATTACTTTAGTTAATTAAGTAAAATTATATAAAGATCTAAGATTTAAAGGATTCCTAACAGCTTAAAAGATAGGCACTATAACTAATACCCCTATTATCGTGACAGTCAATGATTAGGAGCCGTACTTGGTAGCACATAAACATCAAGTGAAAAGGAACCATCCACTAATAATCCCTCTTCACTACATATAAAATCCCAACTACGACAGGATCACGCTTAACCGTTCCACATTATTAACCTATATTAACAGTAGCTAGCTAGCCGGCTACCCAAGCGACGGCAGCCCGGACGCTCTCTCTCTCCCTCTCCCTCTCCCCCTCTCCCTCTCTCTCATATCCTCGTGGTAGAGGGAGGCCTATCTAAAATCACTAAAGCCAGCAGGTCTATATATGTATGTATATACCTTTCTCTTGAAATCTATTTTCTGGTCTTTCTGTTGCATATTTGTTTTTCTCTCTCTTCGTAAACTGCTCTAGGCTCGCAATCGCTCGCAGATGCTTTAAAAGTGCCCAACTCGGTTTTGAACTTGATTTAAAAAAAAAACCAACAACCTTCGCCTTGCTTTTTCTTCTCCAGAACAAACAAAGAGCTCGGCCAAGACAAGACACAACACAGGCTGGCTGAATCTGCATTCCCCCAGTAAGTAAGTACCTAGACTGACTTCGTGAACAGCCCCATCTCATCCCCCTCCCTCCTCTTGATTACTAATCCGCATATACCGTTATAATTCTTTCGTATGGAATAAAGCCTGATTGATTTCTAAGCTCGCTGAACGCCGAGTGCAATGCTCCAATGGTTCCTCCTCTCTCTGTCGGGCATATCTTCAAATGTTGCAATGATTTCTCAGCTAGCTAGCTAGATGGAAAGAAAAAACAACAGCAAAACAAAAACAAAAACAAAGAACCTCAAATCACCTCTCTATCGCCTTGAGGCGACTTCCCGCTCAAGCGCAGCAGAGCTCTTCGTCGTCTTTTCAGAGGCGCTGGTCATCGTCAATCCGACGGGCGTCATGGCGCCACTCGTGGGTCCTGGTGTGCTGGTTCGCGTTGGGGGAGCAGAACGGTTGTGTGCCATGTGCGCCTGGACCAAGTGGCCCGCGGCAAGAGCACTGCACAGAGACAACTCTCCAGCGAGCACAGCGGCAGCAATTATTCTGGCAAGACGACGGGCGTTGTCTCCGGGAGTTGTCGGATGAGAGCCTCGGACGCCAAGCATGTCAAGCATAGCACTCTGGGGTTCCAAGATAGTGCCACCACCAAGTGTACCGACTTCGATAGACGGCATGGACACCGAGATCTGGAGGGATCCGCGTAGACTATTTGCAAGTTAGCATGTAAGAAGCGGCGGGAGTCTTGTAATCTTGTGCTTACTTCTTCATAATGGTAATACAGTTGGCGCTCTCTACAACCTGAGCCGGGTCTTGTCCAGTAGCTAGGAACATAGCAGCGACAATGTTAGCGGCATGAGCATTGAAGCCTCCAACCGAGGCGGCCATAGCTGAACCGATCAGATTCTTGTTCACGTTGAGCTCAACGAGGCTGTCGACGTCACTCTTCAGCACCGACCTGACTATGTCTCCGGGAATAATAGCTTCGGCCACAACACTCTTGCCTCGGCCATCAATCCAGTTCAACGCAGCAGGCTTCTTGTCAATGCAGTAGTTGCCAGAGACTGATATGATGGACATATCATCGAAGCCACCCTCAGTAGCCATGACATTCAGAGCGTGCTCGACACCCTTGGAGATCATGTTCATGCCCATAGCGTCACCAGTGGTCGTCTTGAATCGGATATATAGATTGGTTCCTGCAAGAGCCGTCTTGATCGACTGCAATCTAGCAAACCGAGAAGTCGAGTCGAATGCCTTCTTCATGACAGATTGGCCAGCATCGGAGTCGAGCCATAACTTGGCAGCTCCTGCGCGTTCGAGTGTTTCGAAAGTCACGCACGGTCCACGGGTCATACCGTCACCCGTCAAGACTGTCACAGCACCACCGCCAGCATTGATAGCTTTGCAGCCACGGCTCGCACTGGCGACAAGCACACCTTCTGTAGTTGCCATCGGGATGAAATAGCTTTGGCCATCGATAACGAGTGGACCAGCAACACCTACGGGGATTGGCATGTATCCAATGACGTTTTCACAGCAAGCCCCAAGGACCTGTTCCCAGGCATAATTCTGGTATGGCAGTTTAGATCGATCAAGCAGGCTCGTCACCTCCTCGGTAGCTTTTGTTCTCGAGATAATACTCCGACGAATCTTGACAGCCCGTGTACAGTCCTTCAGGCTCCTTTCGAGAGAATAACCGGGGACCTTGCCTTTCAGGGATAAGGAAACGACCTCCTCATCCGTCATATCGAATATCCGTTTAGCGGCTAACAATGCCTCTAATTCGCCCGGAGCTCTCTGCACAGGTGCCGGCTTCGGTGCCTTAGAAGCAGCTATCAATTGACTACTCTCATCATCGGTGGAGGCAGGGGTGATGGGCCTGCTAGGTGCTGGCGGCAGCAGCTCAGGCTGTTGCTTTGGTAGATTTTCGCCAAGCGGGAGGGTAGCGGACTGTGTGTCGTTGAACATCTCAGCAGCTGCAAGGTCCTTGGGATCAAGCGGATGGTCTGGAAGATTTGGATCCCGGATACCCCATCTGGCCACATTGAATAGGTATCCGTTGAGTGCCACACTCATGGCTAGAGCAACTACAATCCATTTAGACAGGATGGGGTCTTCCAAACTTGTCAGAAGACTGCCAACCATTCGTCCGCCGACGCCGTAGCCGTGCAGTTGTGAGTATCCAGGTTCATCATGTTGCCCATCGCCGGACTCTGAGGGTGGTTCCGCGTAGTGGATTGAAGGAAACTCTAATTCATATTTGATCGGAGTCAGAACCGTGACGACCGTGGGTTGGGAATGACTCTTTGCGTTAAAAAGAATCTCGTCAAGTCCGCTGGAAGCGACCTTAAACGGGTCGAGAGGAGGTGAACTAACCACCCCTCCTAATCCTGCTGCCCACGAAGAGATGCTAGAGATCCCTGAAGTTCTGAAGGGGATTGTGCAGAGATTGGCGAGATTGATTCCGATGAAACCCATAACCATCCAGAACTTGAATTTCGGGACACTGTTGCTCTTAGCGTCCTTGCCGAACAGAGGCTCGTTGATAGCATCCTTGCCATCCTGCCGGGGCCATTCGTTGCTCTTCGCAACGCTTTCTGCGACTCGTCGGCTGACACCATCGTCTTCCAAAGCCCTTCGCATCTCTACATGTCGTCTAATGCGGTTTACCTCGAGCTTGATGCAGAGAATAGCCATGTAGAAGGTGAAAAGTAGGATGCAGTCGAAGAACAAGATCCAGGCAGCCAAAAAACAAAACTGCTGTAGGCCACCCTGGACACCAGAGGCAGCCCCGGCGACGAGAATCAAGATTTCGATGACATAGTCGCGCACAATCTCGTAACCCTGGTCCTTGATCGCACGCTGTACGGCGTACTGAATAATGCCCTCCTTAGGATTTGGGGGCTTCTTTTTAGTTTTACCGGGTTCTGCCTCATCAGGTCTGCGGTGCTCCAATGCGTGAGAAAGAACCGCCTCGGTTAAAACAATGTTCTTCTCGAAGCCAATGGTTACAACTAGGAACGGCAAGCCTTCAGACAGCAAGACCATGGAGATGGGAATGCCGAGTTTCGTGGTGACGTTCAGACCGAACAGGAAAGCAAAAGTGGAAGAGAACAGTACGCTAATGGCCAGCCAGACATTGGAACCCATCTTCTTCATGGACAAAAAGAGCGATACGAAAGTCAGATGCATAGACAGATACCCCAATACCATGATGATGATATCGAGGGTTTCCGCATTTTTAATCAGGTCAAGAAATTCAGTCCAGGCATTTTGGACCCACCGCACCAAGCTGCTCGCAGTGTGACCCCTAGCAACCTTCATAATCCACATCTTCTGCTCCTGGCCGGTCTCGGTCTCGCGTGATTCTTGTCCGGGAACATCATTAGGGATCTCTTGTACGGCGGCTAGGAATTCTGGAGCCTCGCTGTATTTAATAGAAAAGGCCAGAGCGCTGTCTTGGGAGTAGGCACTGAGAGAGTTGGAGGTGGACGGCAGATGCGAAACGCTCATATTCTGTGGGAGAGGAACGATGTGACGCGAAGGCGCAGTCTGAGGCGCATCGGCAGAGGACTCGGGGAAGACTAGAGTTATCAAAGCTAGGCGGTTATAGTCATCCGGCACTATCGCGCCGGAGTCGAAATTCTGCCATTTCCAAGAAGTCTCGGGGCCAGTCCGTAAGCTTCTACTTCCCTCAACCAAGGACGACCACTCAGCCTTGCCTGCCGTCCTCGTCACGTCCAAGAGGCTCTCCTTTACGACTCCTACGTAAGTGGTGCTCGCTATCAAGGCAACGATAACGATCGTATGTATGGGGTGCAGACAAGCTAGCTTAGAAACGAATTGTAGTACTGGGGTGATCTTCTTGTTCGTCTCGGAGGGCGGCGCCGGTGCATCAGTCGGCTTTTCGCCGCGAAAGCGGGAGGGTAGAATGGAAGAGGCGATCATGTTGATACTACCGCGAAGGCATTGGTGGCCCCAGTGGCTGTTGGTCATGTTAGCTCGGTACAGACTGAAGAAACAGCTAGCTTGGGTTTTCTCTTGACTTGGTATAAGGGGTCGCGAAGATGGGCCAACAACTTAGTAGCTGGGTAATAGAATAGTATTTATTTTCTTACCTATTATTGATATATATCACCAAAGATAAAACCTTTTATCTGCAGGAATGAAACAGCAGTAATTGAGACCGTGGGTGGCCGAGAGTTTGTTCCGTGTGGGAGTATTCTGTACGGAGTACGGAGTACGGAGAACTAGTAGGTAGAGTCGCGATGGCTTCGCTCTGGGAAGCTTGCTTTTAAGCTTTCGGGCAGACAGTGCCGAGAATTGCCTTGTCTCTCGCCTGGTTGTTGAAGCTGACGAGGACAAGTGCAAGTCAATTGGCAGAACGGGATGGGAGACAAAGGGTTTTTCCCTACAAGAAAGTTTCCTGAGTTGTCCTGCGTGTCCTGGGCATCGAAGAGGAATAGTAGGTCAAAGGGGGGGGGTGTGGGGATGGACGGTGAAGAGTTGGAAATGAAATTGTTTATCGCGCCGGTTTTATGATTTATCGCAAACTGCTACCAAATTAGGGAGCCATCCGACCGCCTGCTTATCGATTGGCTTGGACGGCGATATACTTTATTAGGGAAAGTCGGTGAGCTCTGTTTTTTGCGCCAGTACCTAAGGGAACTTATAACATGCATACATACATACTTGTACATGTTGTACATGCATAGACAAGGTTCCTCCTTCCTTAGCCTTGCTTGGACACTTCATACTTCGAAGTTTACTTTCAGCTCGGATGGGCACTAACTCGTCGTCACTGCTGTGGCTGATGCTGTGTACCTTGTAACGGCGTAGCCTAGTGTGGAAGGTACCGATGCCTGCGATAGCGGCCGTTTATGTAATAAATCCTGATGGAGCATTGGAACAATATCCAATAGCCGCAACTAACAAGGGATCAACGAAAGATCTTTAAGTACCTACGTAATATATATACATACTGTAATTAGTTAAATTGAATTGTATGTAAATGGTTTTTTGTCCCCCCTTTCTTTGGATTATCTTAACTTGCTTTTATAGAATGCTAGCTTCGAAAACATACCACCATGATTGTTCCCAATAATTCACCTCCTACTAGTCTGCTAGTAAGTACCTAACTGCAGATGGACCTTTCTCAGTTAGTAAAGACGAACTTCGAAGTCTGGAACTGACCAAGGGCCACTCCGACATGGTTGCAGCATGCATCTGCTATGCCGAAGCCAAACCCCTAGCTCCTTTAGGTGCTAGTAGCATCCAACCTACATCCTCCATTTACATGTACATCCCACCAACTAACTCGTTATCTACGGTGTCACTGTGGATGTTTCCACCAGCTATTGGCACGACCGAGCTTGACCAATACCAAGTTATCTCTTAAGAGTCGCCAAACGTAGCATTCAATACCATTACTACAGTTTACGGGCTTCGACTAATGCCATGCCATAATAAACCAATTTCTGAGTTGGGCAGACATTGTGCGAAGTACACCCATAAGTCTTAATCAATTACGTACATACATCTTTAGGCTCAGCTCGAGATTCCACAGTCGAAGACGCCAACATCCCAAAACGCCATAAAGTAAGGATTGAGGCTTTTTTTTTTTTTTTTCGAGCGAGAATACCCCCATTATCCCGCACTAGGAAATGCAAGTCATGAATCGTCGTCAGGCAGCCAGTCACACAACACTCGCAGCCACAATCTCATTCTCCCACTCTCTCTATGGCGCCTCCGCAGCCGCCATCATCAATCGTCTGACCTCAGGCGCATCGACGCTGACGACCTTAGCGCCACCAGCCTCGATGTCCCGCTTGCAGTCGGGCCAAGCCGCCGCGTCGACCGCGCGCGTGCCGTCCTCGACCAGGTAGGTCCTGAAGCCTTCCTTGGCGGCGTCGACGGCCGCGTGCCTGACGCAGTAGTCGGCCGCCAGGCCCACCACGTAGACGTCGGTGACCCCGCGCGCGCGCAGCGCGCCCGCGAGCCCGCTGTCGTACACGCGCGGCGCCCGGAACGGGTCGTAGAACGGGCTGTACATCTCGACGCGCGCGTCCGTGCCCTTGTCCAGCACCACGTCGATCTTGCCCGTGTGCAGCTCGCCCGCCAGCTCCGCCCCGGCCGTGCCTTGCACGCAGTGCACCGGCCACAGGCGCGACGAGTAGCTCTCGGATGCGTTGTACGGGTTCACGATCTCGACGGAGTCCGAGAACGCCTGTTTGCCGGCGTGGTTGGACGCGAACGAGATGTGGTCACGTGGGTGCCAGTCCTTGGTCGCGATCTTGACTACGAAGGGCAGTTCTAGGAGCTTATTGACCAATGGGATAATATCACGGCCATTAGTGACCGCGAGTGAACCGTTCTGTCTGCCATTAGCATGTTGTGTATCGGGATGCCGGAATGTGCTACCGACCGGGGGACAAAAGTCCTCCTGTAAGTCTACTATCAACAGGGCTGGCTTGAAGTCGTCAGTCATATTCACTCCCTGATGATGATGCTTCCAATTTGATCGATGATGCTTAATGTCTCTTGAAAAGCGCCACAAGGGATATCAAAGCAGGTTGAAGAAAAGTCCTAGTCAGAAGATTTCCCACCAAACGGAGGCTGACAGCTCTAGATAAGTTAGTGCTGTGGCTCGGTAAAAGTTGCCTTTCAGCAGTGTTTCAGACATTCACGTTTGCCCAACTCGGAAAGTCTTTGAAGTTTAGAATGCGGGGCCGCAACCTTTTTAGGTGGAACTCATAGCACGGCCCTCAAACATTCAGCTGGGACAGATTGAATTGAACTTATACTAGAAAGATCAAGTAGCAAAATACCCATATAGTTATGGGAATTATTTTTTAAAAGGCTTGATAGTCTTCGTTCTGCTTGAACTACGTAACGGGTTGAAACCACTTTAACCCTTTCGAAATAGTTCAAATTAACTTTAACGGCCATGTTTACTATTTTCATAAATTCATTCGAATCTTCAGTTGCTAAAGACATGATTGTTATTTTATCCATTGGTATTCCAATATAATTGGCAGTGTGGACGGCCAAATACTTGTTCTAGTCAGGATGACTATGGATGACTATAGATGGGTATATATATACGTATGTACAAGTAACAACCCCATATGTGTAACCGAACTTGTCTACTAGTAGTAACACGAGAAGGATTGTTTGACTGCTACAGTTGCACATTACAGAGAGTTGCAGTATACGACATAATCCTCTTTCATCTGGATATATCAATACGATTGATTATGCTAGCTATAATAAAGAGTGGCATGTCACGCATTCAGTTAGTTAATAGCTAAATAAAGAACTCCCAGTTTCGAAAGCTGTCATCTCTTTGTTTATTATAACGAGAAAACATTTTCTCATCTCCGACCAAATGTAGTTCCAAACGGAAAAAAAAGTCTTACGTGCCAAAGTCTCAGTGAGCACTTGTGTTTACGCAGAAACCTAGATATCAAATTCAAACCTGTCTCCGTCACCATGTGGTGGTTCCTCATCACCACCATCCCGCTCGTCTGGGGCATATCCCTGCTCACCTACGTCGTACAAAAGCACTTCGGCGCACTGGTCGCCATAATGCGGATCACGAACCGCGCGGTGGCGATCTACATGGTGATCTTCGGGCTCGCTCTCCTCGCCGTCGCGACCGCGGCGCTCCCCTACGTCGACGCCGCCGCCGACGCCGACCCCGCCGGCAGCATGTTCACGGACCCGAACTCATTCCTCTCCTTCTGGCTGTTCTGGTACGTGCTCGTGCTGTGGGGCGCCGCGGCGCCCCGCGTGATGTGGCTCGCCGTCGCCCTGCTGGCCAGCATGCTCGAGCGCAAGGACGTCCGGAGGCTGTTCGACCTCGGCGTCGCGGCCCTCGGCGCGCATACGCTGGTGTACAGCCCCATCTACTGGGCCAACACGCGCGGCGTGGCGTTTGGTGCCTGGGCCGCGCGGAATCTGGGGCGCTTTGAGATGGCCTGGTTCAAGAACTTGCAGATCCATCGCATCGAGAGGCCGGATGTCAGGAGCCCCGCGCATACTTACAGAGGGCGGAGCGGGATCTTCTGGAAGGCGGTTGGGGATACGTCTGCGTTTGTCAGCGGCAGGGTGAATTGGACGTTGGGGAAGAAAAACCCATAGAGATTTGCTTCGCTGTTAATTACGACCTCGATGAAGGGTATATCTATGGGGTTCCGGGATGGCGCGTTTTGGGATGGCCATCGTGAAATAAAGCAGTCAAGTCTCTGGACACAAGAGAGCGGCAGCTACAAGCTTGGCGACTTACTCATGGGAGGAAATATGAAGACTACATGGGTTCAGAGCATGTATGGAGAAGTCACCTGAAGTTATTTGGAAGGGTTGTCATGTTATCATATCTGTTTAGTCATTTAGGGGAAGGGCGTTTGGCATTTACAACACTCTGTTTATACCAATTATCATTGCTCCCTCAGGAGTTTCTGTACTTGATCTTAGTAAGGGCATTGGACACTGGGAAATTTTCGAATATAATTGCAAAACATACTCTCACGGGCAAGAGCTCAACGTGTCTCTCTTCTGTGGTATCATTATTGTCGTAGCCTACTCATGATTACTGTACCTAATATCTGCCTATCGTGACCAAAGGTAAGAATGAATAACTATTGATTGTGTCCAGTCTCGGTGTATTTAGGATCCTCGGGGAATGAGTCTAGTATATAATACAACATATAGGATGTCAGACATCCAGTTTCGACCTGTCTATTCTTAATCTTTTTTTCTCCAGGTCGGCCGGAGCGGATCGCGCGGGGAGCATCTCATTTTGACCCTATCTTATGTCAACGGAAAGTTGCAAATGGTCAAAAAGATTTTGCCGCTGAAGCTACTCACCCCTTGATTGCGTCCAGCAACAGCGATAAGCGTTCCTCGCTGAGCAAAAACTCAGACATTCCATTGTACACCTGAATAGACTTTCCGGGCAACCGTAAAGCGGCGAGGGTATTCAGGATGACATCTGTGGCCTCACGCACGAGTTCATCCGTGGAAGGACGACCGGTCTCGCCGTCAATATCGATGTAGATCTGCAACGACCGCAGGTTCCTGCCGTTCTCGATCACGCCCAGAAATTTGTTAAGGAGGCGTACGTAGTCGTCTAGCGCTCTGTCGGGGTGCCAGTCGATTCCAGGTTGGTCAAAGAGGAAGTTGACCTTGAGGTGTCTGGCATATCCGAAGTAGCGGCAGCTCCCGGGGAAGCGGATGTCTCCTCTGCGCTGGTTGTTGGCGCAAGTGACGCTGACGACGATTTCGGCGTGTTCGAAGAGGACGGGCAGAGCCTCTGTGTGGATCTGCTTGCACGTGGACAGGATAGGGGTCAGACCGCTGCGGCACCGGCGGCCGTCCCTCCCGACGTAGTTAGCGGTGTGATCGTAGATACAATCATAGATCTCGAACACGGCGAAGAGATTGTCGGGTAAGTCCTCGATAAGATCAGTGAAGAGGGTCTCGAAGATTTTGAGGCGTAGCTTTACTGGGATTCCGAGTAGGCTAGGCTCTGGCTTCTGTAGCGCTGCCATTTCAGTGATCTTTGAGCATGAAGTGAACTGGAGGCGTTTGGTATGGCCATGTTGAAGTACTTGAAAGCGTTTTAAGGAGGTGCCTTAGGTATCATAGGCCATCGTTCTGCCGTGCTGTCGTCACATGATTGGCTGGATGTGTAGGGATGGGGAGAGAGCTGCCTATTCTGCCTGTCTGCCTATTCCAACCTGGCAGGCTGAAGCAATTAAGTTATGCCCCACAAGAGTTGCGTTGGACTAATAAGTGGTTTCTATTGTAGACCCACGTGATGGAATTGCGTGCCGTATATCTGTTTAAATATTCGGAGTCATAGAGGCCTTCCCACCAGGACTCGATTCCTCTGGTAGGATGAGTTGGTGCTGTGGCTCTAGTAGCCCTGTCGAGTGTTAGACATGGGCGTGTTGGGACCTTGCGGCTAAGGTAAATTGAATTGAGGACAATGTGCTGAATGTGGACGAAGAAGATGCTTACATGGCTCAACACCTTGTTGATAGAAAAGCGTGATTGTAGTGACCGTTGTAACCCATCTCTAGTCATTTCTGTGAAGGCGGCAAAAAGAAATAATAAAAACAAATTGATCTCGATCATTAGGTTCTTTCGAGAACATATAAAGTAACACGGAAATTGTCCCCAGACTTAGAGGGGGCTGAAATAAAATCTATTCTGGTGCTTTAGTCTAATGCCAAGGAACCTGTAGCATTAGAATTTAGTACCATTGATCTCTGTAGACAGACCTCTAACACGGGCAATGCAGAAGCAAACTTTGACTCAGTTTATCGAGATGTCTTCAGAGCTCGACTTGGTGGTGCGGGTCGAAATTATCAGGACTCATGATCGCAATATCTTGGGATGAAAGGGCAAGGAGATCAGGGGCGTTTTTCAACACTGCGTATTTTCAGCCTACCTTACCCATCGCCGTGCTCTGCACAAGATTTCAATACCTCAAAGGAACACACTAGTCTATGTGCGCGATTGTTATCCATATTGTTGCATTGAGACAGCGTCAGGTCTGCATCCTTTGCTGTAAGATTGGGTTTTCTCTAGAAGTAGCACATTTTAAGAGACACAGACACCGCACTGGAGATACATGCGGAACAGTGTTTTGACATAACCTTTGCCATCCATATAAACGCCATGCCTCCCGATGTAGCGGATTATAACAGTCAATTGCACCTTGTTGTCAAGCTCGTTCGCGGGTATCAATGTCGGTAGGCATTGCCTAGTCATTCATGACTTTTTCCTGCGCCGTATTCTCAGTGATCGCGGTCGCGGTCGCGGTCGCGGTCACGGTCTCCGCCAATCCTCTCGAGCGCTTCCAACATGACCACGGAGTTTCCTCGAATGACCTAGAGTGGAATTCGTCAGCCTGTTCTCATATGCAAGATGCTGGAATCCATCGAACGTACCACCATCCCTAAGCGGACCTTCTCGCCGCCATCCTTCTCCTCCACAGCGTCGTCGAGAACAATATTCAGGAAGACCTAAGCACACAATTAGCCCTGGTGATTATAGGTGGTAGGACAACAGGGGCCACTCACGTCGTAACCGCGGAGAATGCCTATGACCTTACGGCTTCCATTCAACTGGATGAATAGTCTCTTGTCGAGGTACTGTTGGAGGTTTGGTAAGCTGGGTGGAATTACAAATTGTGCTGATGAACTCACCTTCTTCAGCTCTGGCTGTGCGGGCGCCATCTTGACGAGATTCGTAGAGGGTTATGGTACTTGAGACGTCGTTTCGCAGGGGGAGCTGGAGGATAGTGGGAGATGGACATTCGAAAAGATCCAAGCTGCACGTAGGACAACGCGGTAGGACGATAAGATACGCGATAAGATACGCGATAAGATAGACTAGCTAGCTTCTTATCGATAAGGATTTACTGCATCAAATGACGGTGGCAGTCGCTGGATTTTAGCTGGGCTTCTATAACTTCTACAACTTCTACATTTATTCCCCAATTCGCTATCTGAAGATCAGTCAACTTAGTTGACATTGGATTCAGCCACGATGAGTTCATTTGGAGCAAAGCGGAGAGCACGCAAGATTACCGTGCAAGACGACGATGAGGACACAGTGCCAACCGCATCTTTGAATCCACCACCAGAACCCCAGGAACCTGCATTACAACCGACATTCAAGACAAACCGGAAGCCATTCAAGCATTCCTCCCTGCGAAAAAGCTTCAACCCCAACGACGACGAACAATCCGTTCAGAATGCCGCCCCCACACCCACCAAACCCGATGCCGAAGACGACGAGGATGAGGGCGGTGCACCCCTGCGGATCCGCCTGCCGTTGGGAAGATCCGGGTCGACGAAGAGCAAGAAAGCCACACGTGCCTCGACCTCGCGCCTCTCGTTCGGCCCCAGCGACGCCAACGCAGACGGTAACGGCGATGACGACGCCATGGTCCTCGGCGACGAGGTCTTCACGCCCAGGAAACCTACTACTGCTAGTAGTCTCGCGCACGCGGCGGCCGAGAACAGCACCTACAAGAAGGGTAGCAAATTCGCGCGCAACCCGGCGGCCGCCCTCATCAACAACCGCCTGCCGCTGCGGTCCGCCGACGCCGACGACGGGCGGCCCCGCTACAGCAAGGAGTACCTGTCGGAGCTGCAGTCGTCGACGCCGAATACGCCGCGCGACCTCTCCAAGCTGCATCTCGCCTCCGATGACGACGAGATGGCCCTGGACCCCTCCGAGCTCGAGGGCGCCATGATCGTCGACACCGCGCCCGCGTCCGCGCCCACGCACACGGCTGTGCTCACCGAAGCCGAGATCCAGGAGAAGAAAGCGCGGCGCGCGCGCCTGGCGCAACAGCACGGGTCCCGGGATACAGAGGACTTCATCTCGCTTTCCGACGACGAGCGCGGGGCAGGGGACTCCTACCTATCCGTGCTCTCGCGACAATCCCAGTCACAATACCAACTCCACACCAAATCGAAATCGAAATCCGAGGGCACGCGCCTCGTCCGCGAAGACGAGGACCTAGGCGAGGGCTTCGACGAGTTCGTCGAGGACAGCGGGCTCTCGCTCGGCCGCAAAGCCGAGCGCGAGGCCCGCCGCCGCCAGCGGGCGGAGATGGCATCGCTGATCACGACCGCCGAGGGCGGGTCCGGTCCCTCCGGCGATGATGCCTCGGACGACTCCGAGGCCGAGAGGCGGGCCGCGTACGAGAGGGCGCAGACGCGCGCGGGAATGGATGGGCTGGCGGCGGAGCGCGCGCAGCAGCAGCGTCGTCTCCGCCACCTTCATGAGTCAGCGGCGCCGCCGAGGATCACGCCGCTGCCGGACCTCAGTGTGCTCGTCGCCGCGTTCAAGGCGCGCATGCGGGACAAGGAGGAGGAGATGGTGCGCCTGCGGGCGCGGATCGCCGAGTTAAAGGAGGAGAGGGAGGGGGTCCTGAGGAGAGAGCCAGAGGTCCAGCGGTTGCTTGATGAGGCGGGGGAGAGGTATCGGGCTTTGATGATGCCTTCTACTGGTGGTGGGGAGCAGCTTCATGGGGCAAATGATGGAGAAGATGGAGAGGGGGGTTATGGGGGAGAGGGAAGCATGAGTGCGGCGGAGCGCAATATCGCGGCCGCGAAGTCGCTGTTGGGAAAAGTCAGGGGTAACGGCGCAGATACGCCTGGGCAGAGGGGCTTGGAGAGCTTGGGGACTACGCCGGTGAAGCAGTCGCAGATGGAGATATGATGTGATATGATAGATACCCAAATACCCAATTCGTCAAATAATAGAAAGAAAGACCACGAGCAGAACAGATCCTTTTGGAACATTGGAAATCCCATGTTTTTATGCTTGTGATGGTGATATATTTATTCTACACACAATTTGAACCCTCGCGACTGCTCCAAGGTTTTTTGTCGATGGTTTGTTATCCGAGGAGGAAAATAAATGCTAACCAGCGCCTGTGTTCTCCCTTCCCGGTATCAATACACGTACGTACACGTATGCTATACATCCGCATTACCAAGCTCAATCTGAGGACCCCATCTGTCTGTCTGTTCGTTCTATAGTTGTAGGCCGCACGCAATTGCAACTAACCCCTGTGCTGTGGGTTTTTTTTTTTTTTTTCTTGGTATGTAGTCTTACTGCTGCCACGGTCTTTGCTTTCTTCCACCGACATACATCACACAAGCAGTCTCTAGACGAGAACTTCGTCTCATCCACCCCATCCCAACAATTTACTTCGCCCTCGAAACACCGGCCCCAATAACGCCCGGCAGCTTCTCCTCCCCAACCCCGAACAGCAGGCCGACGGCGAAAGTCACCGTACCCACGAGGGCCAGCGTCACGAACGCGAACAGCCAGAACGGCGTGCTGACGTCGCGCTTGTGGCACATGGCGCCGCCCCAGTGGTACAGGCTGGCGGGCTTGCCGTCGCCGCGGTCCTCGCTCGTCGACATGCAGCGGCACGCGAAGCACGCGTTGCCCCCGTTCTCGGCCCCGGGAGACGCCCACTTGTCCACGCACTCGCCGTGGCCCGAGCAGCTGTTCGTCTCGTTCGCGCACGCGTGCGCGGTGCTGAAGCACGCGGGGATCTTGAGGTCCGCGGCTTTGGAGAAGGAGGCGGAGGCGGCGGAGTTGGGTTTGCTGGAGGACTTGAATGTGGAGGGGGTGGAGGCGGCGGCGGAGTGGAGGCCTAGGTCCTCGGTTATCACTTGTTCTTCCTCCTCGTCGCGACGGCGGAGTTCCTCGGCGGAGGAGCTTGTTGGTGAGAGAAGTAGGATCGTTGTTTCCATTGTGCCGTCGAGGGCTTGCGCGTTGATTGAGGGTAGGCTTTGCTTAAGCTGCGTGATGACCTTGCTGTCCTGCAGAGGGTGAGTATTTATCGTCACCATTGGTTTCTTGGGGATATATATATATATATATGTATGTATATATATGTAGAGTGCATACCTTAGTAGCGTCGTATTGAAGATACTGCGTCTTGCTCTTCCAACACTTGTCGTTCTTGGGATCGATCGACGACCCGAATACGCAGCGCGGCTTCCCCCCTACGGACAATTGGTTGAGGTTAGGAGCTGTAAAAGCGAGAGGGACTTGTGGTAGGGCGGCCTTCAGCTCCTTGTATTTGTCGGCGGTGACGCCAGAGAAAGCGATGACGAGTTGTTTCGGCTCGTTCGCGTCCGTCTCATCGAAGAGCGGCCGCGACGGCGTTCCGAATTGATTGACATAGGAGATGGCTTCATCTTCGCTGATGGATTCTGCGAGCCTTCCTAATGCTGACGGGTGTTCCGGAGAGCTTAGTCGTTGAAGAAGGATGGATTCGGCGAGGTCGTTTGGTATGGAGGGAGGATTCGAGGTGGTGGACTTGGACTTTCTTATGATATATGCCTCTGCATCTTGCAGGCCATCTGAACTTGCAGTGGCAATGCCGGCTAGAGCCGGTAGTAAGAAGCTCTGCAGCTTCATGTTGTTGAGATTGAATTCCTCACGTCGTCCCTCTGTCGTATGTCGATGCTACGGGATGGATTGCATGAAGGCTGCTAAGCTGGCTGGATGAAGCTCGGAGGTATGTAAGAGAGGTAGGCAGGGGTACATAGGTACACGTATCGCGCCTGGATAATCCGCACGTGATGGACTGTAGATAAGAGACATCGCGATAAGAACTACTCCACTGTGTGCGACCAGTAGTGTCACTGATTGAGCAGGAGCGATCGTGTAATGTATCGCAGCGCAAAATGAGGTCATGACACAGTGTCAGACGGTATAGCGGTCAACTGTCCACTGTATGTATGTATGTACCGTCCATATGTACAGTTATCGGCCCGGCTGGATGCATCAGGGTCTCGACTCTTTTACTTTTAACATTATCCTCTTAGGCCCTGGCGGCTGCAATTTTGCCTCGTCGGAACCAACTTTAACTCTATTCACCTCCAGCACCCTTCAGCACCCTCCCGCACCCTTCGACATACATCCCTTGTGCGAGCGACGCGCCAAACCTATCGCAACACCCCTCCATACCGGCATACTGGCATATTGGCGCTGCGTGTAACGGCCAACCGACCTCGACGGTGGGGGAGTCTTGCCACTTCTCCCTCTTCTCGGCCTCCGCCTCTAGGAGTGCCTGGACCGCTCGCTACCCATTATGTTGCGACTCTTTAGAACCCCTAGGGGCATATTCAAGCTTGGGGCCCGGGTTCATGGGACTCATGGGACTCATGGGCCCGAACCTCAAGTTATCCGTGTACAGAGGGTTAAGATTAGGCGGAAATGGTTTAAGCCGATGTAAGAAAGATCATCCCGCTACTTCGTACATTATTTCGATCCTTACTTACTTACTCACCCAATGTTCGTAGGAACTTTATTATAGCCGCCGGTGTCTATTATGGCTGCTACCAAATTTATAAGATCTCTGTTTTTGGCACTCTCGGGAGGTGGATGGACCAACAAGTGACGCAAATGAGCAAAAAGGAACGAGAAGAGTTAGAAGAGGAAATAGAAGAGCCTCTGTTCATCCCTTTCCCATTTACTACCCGCATGGTCGAACCTCTCCCTTACCGAAGTACCGATCCGGAATGGCAAGCATTTGTCAAGGTCAGCAAGAATCGCAAGCTGGTGAGGACTATTCAGGGTAGGTGGTTTGGAGATTCATATTGCGCGGCATCATACTGAACGAACATCAGATCAGCTTGCCGAAGTCGCCCGACGAGCCGTGGAGTCGCATCCTATGCTTGCGCACAAGTGTGGGAAGGATGCCAAGGTTGGGAAGCACTGGCTTGACATACAATATCCGTACAAGCCACCACCAACATTTGCTCGCAAAGGGTTTGACCCCCTAAATCTGTCACAAGAACTCTATATATCTAATATTCCTCCAGATTATCCATTGATGACGACGGTATTTCTGTAGAAGAACAACCTGTCGATTCTTTACTGGTATTTCGGGTACAACGGGCTCTATGGCCATCCGCACTCACCCTATCCTTATGGAGCTTCTCCGGCGCATTGATGAAGCAGAACGCGCTCACTGTTGCCAAATTTCTCGGATTCGAATCGGAACCGCCTCCAAATCCCAATTTACAACAGGCTATGGAGAAAATCCACCAACAGCTAAAAAAGCCACCAGTCAAGTCTGATTCACAAGTACCGAGCTCGTTATCATCCTCGAAGACCCAAGCAGCCGACGGTTCATCCACGGACTCAACCTCGGGGGTAGATAAGCGGGCGGCCTCAGCCCCCGGCTCCTCCTCGGCCTCCGGTGCCGCGGTCGGCAGTTCCATCCCGCCCTTCCCCAACGCCGAGTCGAACAAGCCGCGGAGCGCCAAGGACATCTACGCCATCAAGCTGACGCAGGAGCACACGAGCGGGCCCTGGCAGACCTTCAAGCAGAAGCTGGCGCAGACGTGGCGGCCCGCCAGCGGCTTCCCGCCGCGCGGCTCCTTCAACGTCAGCGGCCTCGTCGAGGTCGTCACGCCCCGCGCCGTCGTCACCGTCGACGTCAACGCCTGGTGGGACCCCAAGACGGAGAAGTTCGACGCCAGGACCCTGAGTCTTCGTCTCAAGGCCCTGCGCATGAAGACGCAGACCGCGCTCCGATGAGGCGGTTCGTTATAGGCTGGGAGATTTTTTATATGTCGACTGACCGACCGATCGAACGAAGGGGTTCACGTTACGATAAGCAATTCATTCATACGGCGTTAGGGGGTTGGTGGGGGGAAGCATGATCGGTGCTAGAATTTTTTTTTTCTACTAGTATTATAGGGAGGGAGGGATTGGCGAGAGAGAGGCACATTAACACATCATGAGGCGGCGTTCATTGGCGACTGCTGCTGGTCCACTTTGATTTGTTTTGTTTCCAAATATCGTAATGTTGTTCAGCGAGCGAGTTTGGCAAATATTCGGTTTGTAGATAGAGATACCATAGAGGGAGGACGGACGGGACGGGAAAACGTCCCCGCTGGATAAGTACTTTGTCGGGTCCGAGAATCGAACATTGAAGCGCTTGCTTGTTTGAATGGGTTTGAGCTGAATGATGATGTGGTGTTGTGAGTCCTTTTTTATGTTAATCGCCAAGTTTGTATCGCGCGGGGGAGATTGTAATGAGATGGCCCTCAAGATTCCCCCTTTCATCAGATTCTCATGGTACGCAGAGTTACCTTCAAGAGCGGTAGTATGTAGATATTTACAAATTCCACCCAACCGATAGACATAGCGTTTACGATGGGAGAAAATGGACATGTCTTCAACTGGTGTCTCAAGTCATGGATTCATCATGTACTACGGAGACATCTAACTTAAGTTCTCGAATGCTTCATTGAAGCCTGCTAGTTCTATAATGATGGTCGATGGCATCCGAAAGACCGACGGCGACAATTTGCCTATGTCAAGTCTCAGCCGCCGAGAGCACTTGGAGGGGGGGAAAGAAGCTATAATCCCTTGAGTAAAAGGGAAATTATTTTCGACCCAAATATAGAAATTCCGACAATAATAATAATTATAATAAAAAAAATTTTTTTTTTTTTTTGGATGATACTACCTCCTGAAAATTGTCCTAACAAGTGGGATCGATCCAAGACCCTCAAGGTGCACAGTCAAAGCAGGACTCGGAAGCCCCGCTGCTACACCAGGAGAGTTGCAAGTACAGATTTTATTAGGCCTTATAAATTTTACTCTCTGGCATCGGCCCTGTATCGGCCCTGGTGGTTTACAGCGTTTGTGTGGATCTACACGGATCTGTCTCCGTGTCCTGCGGGTCCACTGTAAACGGAAGACGGGGATTAACAGCACGAAAGGAGGCCGGGGCGAGTAGAACCCGAGAAGGACAGGTCCGGTGCACCGCTATGATGAACAGCAGACGCGGGTATACCGCCTGTTCTATACTAATTACAAAATACTATATTCTCATACTACTTATACCCCCTCAAATATTATAATCTGAAATCTTTGCACTAGGCTCACTCATCCACAAGTTCGTCTTGACTCTTGTGAGGCGGGAAACACATCATCTCTCACCAACATATAACTTTAATTCGACTTTTCTCATCACTAGTATTCTCAATTGTCCTTCACTCCCTGTTTCTATAATGAGAACCATGTCTTCCAGGTTCCAGAAGGACTTGCCTGGATCCGTAATATCGTAGGTTATGCTACCTATTAGCGATAGACTCATCATGACGAAGTTGAAATGAATATAAATTGCTAAGTCATGTTAGCTACGAATGAAGCCAGAAGTTGAAACACGCAGGAATGGGGCCGTCGAAAGTCTCCGTCTAATAGAATCCCTGTTGAGCAGCCAAACCTTAGTGATTTCCACAAATCGGATAGTCTGAGACGCTGTGGGCTCACATCCCCATCGCGCACTTGACCGAATACAGAGGCTTTGGACGATTTTGATTTGACCAATTCTGCTGCAATTTCAATTTAGAGCCTGAGGCTCTAAGAACAGCGACTTCTCACCACTATACGTAAAACAGGAGGCGTTCTTGGACTTGTCTACTCAACTCACGTAGATAGAAACTAGCCACGACTATGGAACGATACCCGATGCCCTGGGTCTTGATTGTTCATATTTCAATGAGCTGAGTTCCTCCCGGTATGTCATCGTAGGTCTAATACCCCTTTATCGCTATTCTCTCTTTCGTATAGTCTCTCGTTTTTGCTTCGTTTACATTCATTTGTCCGTGATTCCGCCGGTCGTGATATCCCGGTTGTTGAAGTCACAATGTTAGGCCTTTCGTTTTCACTCTTTCTGTGCCAAGCTTCGGCGGTGCTAGCTGCAGGCCTGAGCGAGAGCTCCCTGGAAACGCACGTTGATAGCCTAGCGCTCGATTTCTCCTTCAAGCCTGTTAAGGAAGCTTACTGGACTTCTATTCCTCACCACCGGCGTACTCCCTTTGCGGTATCGCCGGACGGCAAGTCTGCTTACCTGGCTTACCTCGACTCCAGCGAGACCGATGTCCATGTACAGCAGGTTGACCCCTCAACCTTTGCTACCGTGGGCTCTACGGTCACTGTCACCGGCGGCAAAGAAGCCGGTGGCCTAGTCGCCCACAATGATGGATTCGCCTTACTGACGAACGAAGCCCTTCCCTCGGGAACGGCCAATGCACCGGCGGACAGTACACCGGTGCCGGTCCTGTACCGATACACGGGGACCGAGCAAACATGGAAGACGTTTCTCGGTGGGCCAGGCGTGCACGAAGATTTCGGCCTCGCCGCCTCCCCCGATCTGAACGGCGACCTCGTCTTCTCGGAGGAGGCCGGCCTCTACGGCGCCTACTTCGTCGTGACCGACTACACGGGCGACGCGGCCGGCCACTTCGGCGACAGCATCCAGTACGTGGCGACGGACGGCGCGCTGCAGACGATCCAGGGCGCCTCCTCGAGCTGGGGCTGCTCGCACAACACGGGCATCGCATTCGAGGCGGCGGCCGCGGCCCCCTTCGCCAGCCTCTGCGCCGAGGACCAGGGCGCCATCTGGCTGAACACCGCGACGCAGGGCATGACGGGCGTTAAGGTGTCCAACGAGAACACGACCAACGGTGGCAGCGGCGAGCCCATGGGCGGCATGAGCGGCTCGTACAGCGCGCTGGCGAGGCTCGGCGGCGCCAATGCGAGTGCGAGTGATGCCTACGTGTTCGCGTGGGTGTCGCGCGGCGCTACCGAGCTCTCCGAGAACGAGTGGTTGGGTGCCGGGTTCACGCACGCGCTCAACCGCACCAACGGGCGCAACGTCGCGATCGCGCGATTCAGCGACAAGAACACGCTCGTCGGCGCGCAGGCGTCGTCGGAGGTCGGCGCGACGGGCGGCGACGCCCAGGTCAACTGGATCACGCAGGGCACCGCGGACTGCTCGAACGCGCACGTGGCCGCGTTCAACGACGGCGAGAGCGTCCTGGTCGCCTGGGAGGAGATAGCGGAGCCCATCTGCGAGGTCATTGCCATGGGCTGCCGGGGCACGTTCTCGGGGTCCAAGTTCCTGCTCGTCACGAGTGGGGTCAAGGTCGGGGAGCCGGTCTCTGTCATGGATACGTTTGTCGCGGGTGATATGGTGACGATGGCGGACGGGCGCATCTGCTGGCCGTATGTGAGCATGGACTGGTCGCTCAGTGAGCCGGTGGCCTACGGCGGGTCGACCACCACGACGACGCAGATGTCGTTCGCGTGCATGAATTTAGATGGCGGTGCGGCGGCCAACTCGACCTCGTCCGCTAGCACTCCGGTGGCCTCCTCTTCGGAGAGCAACGCTGAAAACGCCCTCTTGGCCTCGGCGCCTGCTTCGAACTTCGTCTCATCTGTAGCACCGACGGCGACTAGCGACGTACTAGCTACGCCTGTTGTCTCAGAAACAGCAGACGTGATTACTTCGGTCTCTGCGCCCGTGAGCCTTGCTTCGGAAAATCCCGTTCTACCTTCGCAAAGCAGCGCACCAATTCGGCCGTCCTGTGGCGGCCGAAGGCGGAAACACCGCCGTTCCTAGACATCGTGTAACAACGAATCATGCCAGAATTCTCTTCTTGGGTCCCCATCAAAGCTCTTTAATACCGCCGCTGATTCGGTGATGTATCTTGTTTCATGCGGTCTGACTGGCCAGACCGCAGAGCGATGAGAATGGTGACTCGAACTATTCGGGGGAATGACTTTTCCTGTCGTAGGAAGTTAGGTTAGACGTTTTCAGTGCTCTTGATATGAATAGAACACGATTTTAACGGAAGACATCTGTCCGTAGTTGTTCTCCTGGTATATCTGATAACCGCTTACTTTATGCCTTAAAGCTTATCGCCATGCAATGACAGGATACGACCCCGACGTTAAGGGCGACATTGAGATCGGCACAGTACTTGCTAATGACTTATGCAGCAAGACAGCATGTAAGCACCTCGAAGCGCATATCGTGCTGATGGACCGATAATCAATCCTGCGCTGTACTATGTTTGAGATTTCAAAGATGTATGACCACTGAAATGGTTCTTTGCAGACTCAGGGCAGACCTTATGATGTACACCTGCTATATTTCTAGCTCCATCCTCACTCCTCACTTATTTCCTCTCCTGAATATTACGTTGTGGTGGTTCCCCGGCCTGCTTTCTGATGTTCAAATCCCAGCTGAAAATCGTGGTTTTCCATTTCCCCCACCCCAGTGTGATATCGAAATGGCTCGAAATGCCACTGCTAGGTGCGTTCTCCTCAACATTGGCCTCGGGGTGTGGCACAACAGTCCACTCTTGATCGTTCCTCTGGCCGTCGCTCTGACTATATTGATTACGAACTATAGGTGAAGATCCTGCGAGGGTGGTCGGAATCAGCTTGTGTAAGCTTAACGTATAGGGCATCAGGCATACGAGTATCGTCTCCACGTTCTTGGATTACGGAATTTTGTTCATCGTTCTCGTCATTACCCCGGCTTTGGGTTTGAGAGATTGACCTAACAGGGCAAGAGACCTCTATTGAACTTGTTGTGAGCCGGATAAAACGGAAGGTAAGGGGAAGAAGAGGATCCATACTTGTTGGACGGCGATACGTGCAGCCTTGTTGTGCCATTTTGACCGGCAACTGTACTTGGCAAAAACAAATTAACAATATGTGTAGAGATACTGCTGTAATAGATGATAAATTCCCAGAGATTGGTTTCTTCTGCAGGGTTCGCTTGAAGTTTCAATATAGATGACTACATAGCCTCCATTCAACCTCTAATGGAATGCCGTTGGCTGGTTTCTTTGCTGTCAATATTTACACACAGGCAACTTGATTGATCACATAATGGAGGGGTCATTCTATCATAGACTATGACAAGTACCTAGGTACCTGTCATAGTGATCAGCAAGTGCTGTGCCTCTCGGAATCATAGAAACCCGGCTATTATACCGACCATCTGCTGCCTAATAGGATCTCCATGGTGGATACTCATTGTGAATCCCGGCAAACTTTATCGCTCTGATGCTGCCGAGTGGCAGAATAAAAGGACTCCTATGTAGCTGTTCGGATCTCTAAAGGCCTATTGTCCGTCTTGCCTTTGCCTCAAACAAGGGGTTATGTCCACGACAAGACCCCTTGGGCTTGAGGTTGCTTGAAATTACCCAAATTCATAGCATTTTTTCTATCCACTGCGGAGCTAATAATAAAAAGCAGGCGGCGATTCTTGCCATTGCAAACTTAGGGCAGAATCGCCGACTGCTGTCCTTATTCCTTTAGCCCTTCCCCCTCTCTATAGCCTCATCACCTTCAGCCTCAGCGAAACCTGCTACCGCAGCCCCTTATCCGTCTTTTAGCGACCTAAGCAGGCGCGCTTGCTATCATACTCAGCCATCCGAAAAAAGCAAGCCCACAGATTTGCTGGTGAGGCTGAGCAGCGTGGGACGACAAAGTGGGACGGCGCCCCAGCTATGCATGAGCATCGGATCCGTGAGTCGGCTCGGCGTCTCGTACCTGAGGGAGGTGCTAAATGATTCGATATTCGAGGGGGATAACGAATATCCGGCGCACTCATGCGAGCAAAAGATCGACTACTCCGTGCTGTTATCCGAGTATGCCAAGGTAAAACCGACCTACACGAGAACCCTCGAGGATACTCTGGATGGATGATTCCGCCGCACATGGAGTCCGCTCCGGGCTGTTAACATACGCCCTATAGGGCTGAGGGTGGTACCGGCCTACGTATGGCCGATCCGCCTATACATGTATATATGAGGTGGCTCTGCCACCTTCCTATAGCTTCACCTTGCACTAATGAAGTCACTATACTCCTCATCACTTTGTCCCAAATTGACACGGGCAGCTCCAAGGAAGACGCAGAAAATGATGAATGATAATAGCAAGTTTCCTATGGTCCCTTTATTCCTTGTTACTTTACATGTGCGATCGCCAGTATCGCTCTTGAACGTAGTCCCGTCGGTGACTGGGGAGTAAGTAGGTTCGCAACGGCCATAGGGCACATCCGATCGTCCGCCTCACCTGGCGTGTGCATACTTGCGTGCGTATCAACGCTCGTCAGATGACGTAACGGTGCGGTGGCTGTCTCAGCGGTATTCCCGAATCCCTCGTTCCTGGATAGGTCATGGAAGGCGCGACGCATGCTGCCTAGCTCCTCGGCGGTTGGCGTAACCCCAAGGTTGGGACGGCAGACCGGATCGAGCAACAACAGCCGGCCCGCCCACTGTTCGACCTCAGACGCGCTCATCCCCTGGAAGAACGGATTGAACACGATCCGTTGGTGTTTTATATTGGTTACCTTGCTTTGCGACCAGCCCACCCTGCCCGATCCAGGGGTCATTTCTGAGTCGACGTCCCTCGCCGGGCACGTGCTCCAGATGGCCACCTTGGTGTTGACCCGTTTGAGAAGCACCCCATGTTTCGTAAAGGAGGCCCAGACGGTCGGGCCACGAAGCAGGACTGGCCCCATGCCGGGCTCTATAGTTGGCTGCGGATCATTATTGGGACCTTTAGTCGCCCAACCCAACCAGATGCGACCCTGGGGAATTGGTTGACCCATGCCGTCAAGCATATCACCACGCGCCACGCGGGTGTTGGACTCTGGATAGCCGGAGAACCTTTTATCCGTCGGCGTTGGGGACACCGGCGTGTCGCCGAACAAGGCCTCCAGCAGAGCTGGAAAGCAGTCTGGTCCTAGGTCGCAGTAATCGTCTACGGCCGCGGGGAAGTGTCGCCGCGAGCGAGGCTTGCCTCGCTTGTCGGGTACCGGCTTACACCTCGGCTTCGAGCATCGCAGGTCGTATAGCCATCTGCCATCCCCAGACAGTAATCTACCATTATGTTCGGGATAGTGGAGCCGAAAATCCATGGTGCGCGCCACCGCCGCCGTGAACGATTAGACCGAGTGCGTGGGAATCAGCCAATAGTCGTGGTGCGCCGAAGTCACTTGCGATACGCATGAAACGGTCAGTAGGCTTAGAGTCGGGGTAGGAGGTAAGCCAGCGGGGGTGGTATAAAAAAGCATAATATTACGAGAGGCACGCGCTCGCCTCTATTCTAGGACCAACGTATTACAAGGACGGCTCGTGTCTATCGAATGGTGGCTGACACATTAGTAGATCAAATAAAAAATAAAACGGAGGTAAACAAAAGACGGAGCGCTTGTTGTCGAGAAATGTGACAGGTCGCACG
This sequence comes from Whalleya microplaca, assembly GCA_022497155.1. Taxonomy (NCBI): domain Eukaryota; kingdom Fungi; phylum Ascomycota; class Sordariomycetes; order Xylariales; family Xylariaceae; genus Whalleya; species Whalleya microplaca. Next base: position 945,933 of record MU385720.1, read on the forward strand.
TACTTTTCACATACCCTGTTGGCATCCCGGCAAGGAATAGGGTCGAGGCACAAACGGAATGGGTAGTATAGGTAATGGTGATAGTGGTAGGGGTGTTAATTGAAAATCCTCTTCAGAAGGGATATCTTGATTTTCTACATAGCAATAATTGCAACGTGCCTAAAACAAAATTTCTTACCGAAAGGCTATTTAGTTCTTTACATTCGTATATTTGACGATGATCGGTTGATGGGCTGGAATAGCAAAGAGTGGCCTCGTTACCTCTGTTATAGTATCTCGGTGAGCTCGCCCTCATTTTCACCCCACGATGGCATTTCCTCGTTACCCGTAAGTCTATGCTTCCGGTGTTGTCATCCTTATGTGTGGTGTTTGCACTATTATAACTATTAGACGGCTCTTGGCTACTGGTCGCAGTTGCATGCCCCCGAATCTACCTGGCGTCGGTCTTATGCAGAAATGCGGCTGCTGTGGTCAAGGCCTCGTGTTCCCCTAACAGCATGTCGAGAATTTGCTGCCGCTCTATCGCGACACGACTGACCCGCATGCCGCTGTGAGTACTTTCCGGGAAGATGGCGCGAATAGGAAAAGCAGACTACAGTAGGCTGTTACACCGATCTCGATATAACATATCGATAGCAAGAGTTCGCATCGGGCTAGTGACCATGCTGCATGGTCGCTTTACTGATAATATGCTATTCGATTCCAATTTCGAAATGAGTGATCTAGTGCAAGTTGTACATGAACACCACACCTAGATTGATTGAAGAGCGATCCATGAAATGGCCATGAGTCTCACATCAGAATAGGGGTACAAGCGGGTCCAAATCGCCTCTCGCTCACATCATGTCTTTCGGATAAAAACTTGAATGTCCAGGAGAAAATCGGTTCTCCGTATAGGAAACTAACGAGACCTTAAGCAATTCGACATAAACAACTCTCATCCCTCAAACTAGGAGGCACTGTGTTACTAGTTTATCTCGACTTTGCATGTTCCTTAACGAAGACGTCCTCTTGTTTTACGGTGTCTGTTTTTTTACGCTTATATTCCTCAACGCACCTATTTTATTCTTAATCGTATCGGAGATCCTAGACTTAATTTTTCTCTGTCTCTTTCTTGCTTTCTCTCCACCCCCTTTCTTTCCCTTCCCCTTTTTTTATCCATTTACCACTACGAACGTGTTTTCCAACTACCGCCACCGACACATCACTAAATATACAAAATTTCATTTTCCCACTGATTGACGTGACATTAGTTAGCCCTTAGCAAGGGGTGGTTATTCAATACTAGGAAGTGACACATTACTAACTACTGACACCAGGAAGTTAGCCCGGTAGCTAATCTTACATAGTTTTCAATAACATCATGATATTTAGGTGAGCCAACTCTATATCCAAGGTCATATAGACCAATGCGTATTTAAAGGTAACTTAAATCAGCTGAATTCAAGTCTAGGTGTTTCTCGTCTTAGTGGCCTTGCTGACATTTCGAGTCCTATGAACTTATAAGACTTCGTTGTTTACACTAGGATTCCATTACTTGATCGACGAAAGCGAGTATTTGTACATATGGCAATTAATTAGGCCTAATAGTTGTGCAATGATACGTATATTATATCGTCCAAATTGAAAGGTGCAACACGGCGGATGCCTGTGAATGGTTTGTCATACTGCATATGTAGCACTTGCTACAGTTAATTCTCATTTTTGAATGTTACAGCGAAGCTAGATAGCTATCGCGTACAATTAAATGCTATCAATATCTAACGTTTCTGCTTTACTTTTGAGATTAGAATCATCATGACCATCTTCATCATCCTCAGCAAACTCAAAAAAGTCATCTTCATCGTCTACATCTCCGTTCAGATCAACCAATGCATCCTTCGGCAACTCACCATATTCAATGAGCTTGCAAGCCTCATCCGAAGTGTACTTGTGGATGATATCAGCCTTGTCGTCTTGAAACTCACGAAGGGATAAGAGAATGATATCATTCAGAACGATGTGTACCTTCTTTCGCATGCTGCGCATGCTGCCGCGGATGATGGCAAGACGAACCTTCTGTTTGTTAGGGCTACCATCATTGTCGAGGACGCGGGCGCTGAACCGACCGCTGCCGAAAACCTTCTCAATGCGGGCGTATACCTGGCTGTCTTCCTTGAACAGGAGCTCGCGCTCATTCTCCTGGCCGTCATCTTTCTTGTACCTGCGACAGTTCTTGCCACCTGAACCAAAATTCCTTCCCATGATGATGATGTACTGGAAAGTGGTGTGTTAATATTGATGTTCGAATATAGGTGTTCGAATATCTGTCAGATGTGTCTGAGTAATTGTTGCATGACCAGACTGGAAGTCAAACGTGTTTATATGTGTTATGAAAATCCGATCTTCAAGTATCACGTTTTATAACAAAATATGAACGATCATATTGAGTTCATCAAATTCCTGAACTTTTGCCTTGAGGCAACTATGGCGATAGTTCATCAAAGGCGCCTGTTAACGAACGAGTAAGACAAAGAATACGTTGCACATATGTAAGACAATAAACGAAGTGGCTACCCTATAATGATGCAATTGCTTTATGCTATAGATGGCTATCGCATGACAAAATTCTCATGATAAACCTTGACGATCTATGATCGATGGAGAGAAGCGAAGTATAACATAACTGTCATCTATTCGTGAAAGGAGAGTGGTGAGAATTCTGCCAAGCGCTCGTTACCCTATTAGCTTCTTACCTTGCTGTCTACACATTTGTCTAAAACGAGGATTTCGGCCAGGATATCCTGCCTCGAATAAAGAAGAGCAGTTCGATTAGTGGGCTACTACTGTGTCACAGCAGCTATATTATACATTAACCTCCTGATGTCACTCAATAGATCTTAGATAGAGCTATAACTGGAGTATGTAAGAAAATTGCATCTGAATACGTGCGCATCTCGTGTTGGGCTTCAATATGAGGTCTATTACCTGGGTGCAGCCTTAGAAGGCAACGGAAATGTACTGTTGCCTTCATGGCCAATGATCTGAATGATTTCCGGGATAATATGGTCGGTAGTGTAAGCTGGCAGCCTGATACCCAAGAGCAGGAGTCTACCGTGAAGTTTGCTTGAGCCGGAAACGTTGGGAGCCGTTCGAATCAATGGGGCATCTTGGCTCAGATATATTCTGATACCATTGTCTTTGGATGGGACGCTAATGTAATATACGGCTTGAAGAAATTATCGCATAACATTTCTTCAAAGGCCGGCACTATTATGCAGTCAATGACATAAGGCATCCAGGATAGCTTTAGTTATTAGGGCAATGCACGCCACCAGCAAGATATATGCGATGAGTCTGCATGGTATCATTCAGTCTTCGGTGTTTCCTTCTTACCTAGAACCTACTGAACGCTTCGGTAGTAGGTACTAAGACCCCTATTCTAACGAAAATTCCTTAGATGCCGCTTAGATTAAATTACAGCACAGAGACGCAGTCGTATTGAATAATGTCTTACGTGTATATAGAATCTAGAATGATTAGATATAGATAGAAAGCTGGCAAGCTATGGGCCGCTTTCTGATCCTAAATTTGACTAATGTGGTATTTTATGTCTTCATTACATGCATCTTAAGGAGTACTGTGGAACATCAGATCGCGGAGATAGTCCGATTGGTTGGTGGGCTGGCATATTTGACGCCTGGATAGTCGCCGTACATACGCAGCCCAAGTCTCCCTAGGACCTGACGTCGTACGAGGCTATCTGCATTATGGAAAATTGGGATATCCCATATAACGAATTCAACAGCACCTATGAATTCAACCGTCACCGTTTGGCCCGCGATTTGAGCTTGTTCCTGGAGCTAAGTCAAGGTAGTTAGCTCCTTTGTGAGGGAGCAAGCTAGAATCTACATATGCATGGAAACGCGAAAAAGATTGTAGAAACACCCAGTCGAGTCACGCTTATGCCGTTAGTGTCCAGGCATAAGTCGAAGTTCTTCGCTGAAAATGGCAGTACAGAGTACCTACACAGCGGCGCCGAACCGTATAAAGACTGAATGGGCCGCTACCCAGTTCACCCTCTACAGGGTGTACTACTCCTTGGGCACTAGCAAAAGCGGGACTCCGCTGGGAAGGAAACCTGACAGAAATGATTTCCTGGCATAAAGAGATAGATATTCATAGTCTTTTCCTCAGTGGTCAGATAATTTTACTCCGATTACTTGAGCTAATGATTTTCAAGATATTCTAGTAATTTATCGTAAAGTAAGAACTATAGTACCATTGCTTCCACTGCTTACTACCTAACAAATCAGCCAACTCCATACGACTTTTCTTTGTCTCCGACAGGACACTGGAGAAACTTGGCCCGACTCCACTTGCAATCGTTATCATGATGCTATAGGTAGACTCGTGATTGCGCACCAACTTTAAAAAAATGAACATGTAGCATGAGAGATACCACTTTGACTTGTGAATATGTAGCACAAGAAGCTTTACATGGATGGAGGATTGGGTGACGATAATGGAAATCCTGGTGTCTATCGATACGAGCGAATTATTACCCGCCACGATTTAGAAAGAAAGGGGCAGAAGAATAAGACCATTGATATTTGAATACATTTATGCGTCTAATTGCATGAGCGAGCTCGTTCCAGGTCTGCAAGCAGAGATAGTGTAAATCGTGCTTTTCGATATGGTATCAAGGTATTTGCAGGTAAAGACTCATTCCCACGGTGTGCATAATTATATTCAAATATTTGTCTTCCTCAACAATTGGACAGTCAGTTGAATTGATTACACGGTAAATTAGACGGTTAGATACTACTATCGCTTATTCTTGTCACGCTATATATTTAGAGAGTCATAGTATCTACATGGAAACAGCTAAAAGGCAAGTCATACCAGGTTGGTAACTTTCAATCACATATAAGCACCCACATAAACTGGCAATGCACAAGAAAATAGATAGGTTAGATTCCTACACTAGATAGCCCATAAGAATGTGTTGAAAACAAGTTGGCGTATATACAGTAGGCACTGCATATACGTCGAACCAATGACCAATTTATCAAACGAATGCCTCGCACCACGTGTCATACTTTGAAGTAGAAAATAACAAAGGAATGATTGCTCATGTTTGATGCTAGGCTTATCCCGAAACCTAGCTAATGCGGACAACCTCAAGGGACACATCAGAATCTGCCTCTCGAGGTAATGCAAGGCGTCGATGCTGATAGTTGAAGATGACAAGTCATATGATACGCATATATCATAACGAAGTTCATTTTCAAATCATACGACGGGCTGTTGCGCTCCCGTGTGAATATGAGCCGAATCATTTCAAAGTCTTCCAGAGGCCTATTCGGATTTCCCGCGGTTGGTCGAGCGGATATTTCCATTTGCCCGTCAGTTTCAGTCGACGGGACGATCCGAGCCGTACCGGAGCCTATGAATGCCTTGCGGCACTACGCCAATGTGGTTGGCTTCACAGATGACTTCCGTTTGTAGTCTACATTAGTTGACGGGATTGTGCCTAAGGATGGAGAAAACGCGGGGTTGTACTAAGCATACCATCACTCTGAGTCTATCTATTTTGAAGAGAGCGTTCATTGAATCCCTCTAGTTGTGTTTTGATTGTTCTTTGCATCGGTCCAGAAATCGTAGCAGTAGAAGGACACCAGTATTTACGTGAGTGGCTTCAACAAGGTTGATTGATAGCCTTAGCCTGTCATTCAATCGGCTGGGACTTGTCAAACTTCTTTGGTCAAGTAGAATTATGCATATAAAATGGCACGCCTTCCTGAGAATTTCTATCTACTCGAGTGTACAAGGCAAGCATGGTTGGATCTGTTGAAATGGACAGATTGTACTGGATTGCTGCCATCGACTTTGGCATTATCTTTGCTCCAGGGCCAAAGTTATTTGCTGTAGTCATATTGAGCACAATCGTTTTCATTTTCTACTATTCTTTCCCCCAGTCTAGGAGCCCGAGTCTCCCAGATGCCAGCACCTATGTGAAGGAGCAACGCGCAATTGCCGATTTCAGCGCGCTCAACGCAAAGAGCCTATCCGACAGGTTGTCATTCCGAGCTTTACCAAATACCAGACTAATTAGGGCATTTGACTTACTGAATTCATTCACTACCTTGGATGAAAATGTGCATAATCGATTTCTGAAGTCTGCCAGAGATATCGTTCATACCATGGACGCTGGACGTTGGGCCAGGCTTTCTCAAGTCGCAAATCAGGCATTAGACTTGGCTCTATATGATCTCGACCCACCTATGGCACCCTTGCATCTTGCGCCCCTTGCAAGAACTTTTTGTTTCATTACAATAATCCATCTTCTCTTTCAGGCCGATCTTAAACAAGTCAACGTTGGCCAAGCTCGCATAGCAACGGAGGCTATCAACCATCTATGGGTTCAGTCGAAGGATCCTCTTCGAGAAGTGTCACGAAGAGATCAAGATCGCCTACAAGCCGCCCTCCGGGCTCTGCTTCCAGAACGCTTCCCGTGGAGCCCTGAAGATAACCCGCTCAATCTCATTATGCCGTCGTATGAGACAATGTGGCGTGTTGTCTTATTAACTTTTATCTCTGCCGCGTTCCAAAGTGCCCAAGACACAATGGCACAGTTCCAAGGGGTTGTCGAGAGTGTACCCCAATGCCTTGGGCAGAATGACATTAGGGAGAAAGTGGCGTTGGCATTTGCAACGGTTAGTTAATGCAACCCGTCAACAATTTAGAAACTTGTCATAAGTTGCCGGGAAGATTTAGAGGATAGTTGCTGACTGTTTGCAGGAAGGTCTACGTTTATACCCTCCTACGAAGTCCGTTTACCGTGGTGTACTAGGAGCAGAAGGCTCTCGTAACACTTGCAACTTGCTAGCTGCCAATATCGAGAAATGTCATCGTGATCGCACTATTTGGGGAGATGATGCTCTGCAATTCAGGCCATCACGCTTTTGCAGTGAGCAGGACATAAACCCAAGGTTGTCCAAAGACATGAGGCAAGCCTACATGCCATTTGGTGTGGGAAAGCACGAATGTCCAGCTAAGGCAGGCTTTGGCAACCGTGCCATCATAATACTAGTTGTCAGTCTTGCAAAACGTCTCGGTAGTAAGAATTCAGGCTCCGAATTTATTTTGGGGTCTGATAAGTTCCAAGGAAACTTGAAGACGCCATTGCCCTCAGGCCGAAAGGATATGGAGAATTGGAGGTTAAATGTGGGGTATAAGAAACCTCACTAGAAAGGGGGTTATGGGGGACAAAGGAAAGGATGACATCGAGACTTGTTATTGGGAAGTCTTCGTGGTATTTCACCTGCGCCGAATTAAGAACTGAGGCAATGGGGAGGAAGGGAGAACAGACTTTTTGGGGATATGTGATATGTGAGGGGATTTCGATTCGAGAACTGTGTTGGTATCCTATTTTAGATAGATTGCCATGGCCGTTATTTTCATTCTCAAATAATTAGGGTATTCATTGTCTGCTAACTACGAGAGCGTCATGGAGTTTTCGGGAGTGTTAATTCTCGTATCAACCTCTGAATCTGTGTAAGATTATAAATAGGCAAATTGAAATTTTGATAATCTTGGCATTACAGGAAGATCGCCGTGGCGCTTCTACTAGTGGCTACCGAATGGGTTGCACCAGAGTCTGGACCAGTGATCCCCGAGCACGCCATCAATGGCTTGGTTGAGCTGCTTCGAGCTGAACTTCTCCAGGTTTTCCCACAGTGGACCCTAGCATCAAGATGCACTATAACTTAGGGAGATTGGCGATTCGCCCCACGATGAACTTCATAAGCTGTACTATTTGGCTCGTCCGCTTTCCTCATTTTGGTTGTTGATCATGAATAAGTCATCAGAGGAGGGACAGAGAGGCGTACAGCATGACTCTGCCATGGGTAGCGATGTCGCCATTGGAATCGACGACGTGAGTGCGATTCCGAAGGGCACCATTGATCCAGTCTATGAGGCCAAGGCGAGAGTTTTGAACAGGGCCGTAGGGTAACAGCATCTCTCATGACGTATCATTTATCTGACGTTCTACAGATTCAAGAAATTGGGATGGGATGGTATCAATGGCAACTCTTCGTTGTTGTCGGTTTTGGTTGGGCATCGGACAATCTGTGGCCAATCGTTACATCGCTCATATTCACAGCGATTAATAACGAGTTCTCACCGGCACGTCCTCCGCTATTGACTCTCGCCCAAAACATAGGTCTGCTTGCTGGCGCGATGTTCTGGGGATTTGGCTGCGACATCTTTGGCCGAAGATGGGCGTTCAATCTGACTCTCGGCTTGACGGCAGTCTGGGGAATGATAGCTGCATCTGCGCCGAACTTTGCTGCCATAGGGGTTTTTGCAGCTTTCTGGTCCTTTGGCGTCGGCGGGAATCTTCCTGTTGACTCTGCCATTTTCCTCGAGTTCCTGCCGGGGTCCCATCAGTATCTGCTCACCATTCTCTCTATCGACTGGGCCGTCGCACAAGTAATTGCAAATCTGATTGCGTGGCCTCTACTAGGTTATATGACTTGCCAACAGACCGATAATGACTGCACTAGGTCCAAGAATATGGGGTGGCGTTATTTCATGATCACGATGGGCGGGCTGACTCTTATTATGTTCGTCCTTCGTTTCTTCTGTTTTACCATCTTTGAGTCGCCCAAGTACCTTATGGGTAAGGGTCTAGATGATGAAGCCGTACGTGTTGTCCACGAAGTTGCACGGCGAAATAATAAGGCATCATCGTTAACCGTCGAGGACCTAAAAGCATGCGAACCAGACGGCTATGAGCAGCATGTTAGCGCGAGCGATGCTGTGAAGCGCAAGCTTGAGGCGGTCAACCTCACTCATGTTCGATCTTTATTTGCAACGAAGAAAATTGCATATAGCACTGCGGCATTGATGTTAGTCTGGGCTTTTATTGGACTTGGGTAAGCGTGCACTCCCAGATAGGGGCTTTATGTCCTATTATTAATCACTTTCGCTAGATATCCACTCTACAACGCTTTCCTACCATACATCCAGGCAACCCGAGGTGTCGATTTTGGCGACGGCTCAACGTACACTACATACCGTAACTCCTTGATCATTGCCGTTCTTGGCATACCCGGCTCGCTTATTGGCGGAGTTCTTGTGGAATTGCCCAACTTTGGGCGCAAAGGAGCATTGAGTGTAAGCACGATCTTGACTGGTGTGTTCCTATATTGCTCGACGACAGCCAAAAGTTCGTCAAGCTTGCTGGGGTGGAATTGCGCCTATAACTTCACTAGCAACGTTATGTATGCAGTTCTTTATGCATTCACACCCGAGCTATTTCCAACTAAAGATCGAGGTACTGGAAACGCATTAACAGCGACTTCGAACCGTATATTTGGCATTATGGCACCAATTATTGCTATGTTTGCCAACCTTGAAACGGCGGCACCCGTGTACACGAGTGGTGCATTATTCATTGCGGCAGGTCTCATCGTATTGACATTACCATTTGAATCTAGAGGCAAGGCAAGTCTATAAACCTAGCTTCTGATATTGGTCAACTACAATACAACATTATGGGAAGGAGAAACACAGTATGGAGGAGTACGGCCTAGATTGTAATGAATATTCAGGTTCAGTTCTTGTACTATACTCTGGAAATAGTATTGAGATGTACACAAGGAACTGTCTGGCTTTTGTATAGTTGTATGGAGGCGTACAAGAGAGAGACTATGAACGCAGTGATTTCCGGACTCCGTTACGATCAAAGATTATTCTCATCCTGGATGAGCTACACTTATGCTTGTACTGATATATCAGAGCCCGGCATATCTCTTATGCAGTTCCTGAATATCATCCTCGAGCTCTGCAACAGGTCCCTCAACAACCAGCCGAGGAGCAACTTGCTGGATTGGCAGTGGCGCAACGGGTGAGCTTGTAACACCCCACTCCGACTGCCAGGCCTTGAGTTGAGTGGCCGAGGCTACATACACAATACGCCCGAGTCCTACCCATGCATGCGCCGCGGAACACATCGGACAATGCTCCCCTGAGGTGTAGACGGTAGCGCTCGCTCTCTCCTCCGCATTCATGTTAGCAGCCGCCCAGCGAGCAAGATCGATCTCCGGGTGTCGTGTTTGATCCCCGGTCGTAACGGTGCGGTTGCGTTCTTCTTGTTGCACGATGCCGTTGGCAGCGACCAACACAGAGCCGAATGGCGCATCACCTGCAGCGAGAGCCTCGGCAGCGAGGGCGATGCAGCGGCGCAAGTGTGATAGGTCGTTAGCGGTTAATCTGCTAGTTGCCATTTGGGCCTACCTGGCGAGACAAATAGACGGAAACGAAGATTGCTGTAGTGTTGTTAAGCTATCTTAGTTGAGGGTGATGTAAAAGGTGATGATAAAGAATTACTGGGGAGAGTTGAACTGCAATGCCTCGTGACCCCGCAATACGCTTTATTAATGACGTTTATCGTTCCGGATTATAAGCTGCCAAACTCCCACAATCCATGTACAAGGTAGGGATAGGATATCTTTTGAAAATTTATAGCATTCCGACGGCCTGTACACTCACGTGTGATTCTCGTTATTCGATATAGGTAAACAGTTTTAGCATCTAAGTCTCACATTAGAGTGGTATGGGACCCCGTAGGAAGTTGATATTAGACTCCTTTGCTTTGCAAGACTTTTAAAGATCTCATGTAAGTTAAGTCTACGTACAAGGCGCTTCACTTTTGTTGAAGCAATGCAACAGCCAAAGTAGAGCGATATCTCTTTTAAATACATAGGTCGAAGAATAAGGGAAAGTAGAGCTCATGGCGTAAGTCTTGGTTCTTATTGTTAGCATTGAAATGGTTACACATAAGTTATTCTTCACCACCAAACACGAGAGATAGACCTATTGCATATCGGAGTTATTTTTGGTCAACGCTGTTTGAATATAAGAGAACCGAGTTAATTTCCTTTTGATGGGCGAATATCCTCTCGCCGTTGGGCCAGGGGTAAAACGCTGGCGCTGACTGCAATACCTTTTTCCAAGTATAAGAACAATCACTGGTACAAATTGTCACACGGCTATACAGCCCTTGTCACAGAAATCCTGTTCTCGTGAGCACGTAAGGTGATACAAAAGAGGTCTTTTGGGGGCGAACCACTGAAGTAGGACAAGCCCCTTTTCTTCGTAACACATATACATGCAAAACCCCCTTATGGAGTTCACAGCCTTGAACATAGCTGTTTATATCGATAATAGACACCCGCTTTTACTGTTCTTTCTTCTTCACCCTCATAAAACCTTTCGACGTTATATGTTAGTTCTTCTAGTTTTCTGAAAAATAGTTCAGCCTTGAGGGCCGCACCACGCACATCAAACTTAAATTTGCCTTCAACCAGACCGTCTCTAAAGGCGTGGCATATAGCGATCCGCAGCTAATACACATGAATTATCTGCTTTATAATTCCGATCTCGTCGCCCTATCTAACAATTTCGCCGAAGCGGTCACCAATCAAGTCAGAAGCCTAGATCCTGGTGATAACCTGAATGACACGATGTTACCAGGTACAGCTTATCACCAGGAGTCCTTTATCAACGTCCGTTGGGGTTGGTTGATTCTACCTTTGGCCGAAACTTTATTTACAATCGATTGTCTTACTTGTGGTCTCGATTATGCTGACGAGAAAACAACCTCTGCTGAAAGACTCAACGACAGCTTTGCTCATTCATGGCATCCACGGATGGTCAGATCAAGAACTGAAAATACATGAGCCCGAAAATGCTGATAAGTTGGGAGAGCTGGCAAAGAATATAACAGCTCGTCTTCAGGAAGACGACGGAGGACGGTTGATGTTCATCAGGGCGTAGGTATTATTAAGATACGACCTATAGCGCTAATAGGGGTACAGGCTTACATATGACCACAGCCTATATATGTATGTATATATAAATGTTTACCTACTAAAATAGGTAGTATACTTACAATTCATACAAACAGTATGCTTCTCCCTTGCTCACATCTAGGCAATTCTAGAAATCCCATTGCAGAAAACGCAGACTTCATAAGGGCCCGGTCACTATGGATACCATAACCTGTGCCTGATCTTCACGATGTCTTATAATGTTGGGTGAAATCATATCGCATCTCAAAGAGCGACAAGTACATATCTTTCTGCATTTCCGGGTCATTCTCAGCCTTTTTACACGCCTGCATAACTGGATCTCTATCCAGCAGGGTATCAGGGTCGTCACCAGACACGCGTCTGAAGTTATCCTGCGAGACAGGGTCGATAACGGTCTTCCACTTCTCGATGCGCTTTTCGCTGTAGAGGTCTAGGATCGACTCGTCCGCCTTGCCGTCCCAGATACCCGCAAGGCAGTCGTAGAGACCGCCAACATCGACAAAACCACCCGTGATTCCCATGCCGCCCCACGGGTTGCAAAGGTGAGCGGCGTCAGCGGCAAGGAGAATGCGGCCGACGCGGAAGGAGGGCGCACAGCGCTGGTGCATCCGATAAGGCGACATGTTGATCAGCTTATAGTCGCCTGGCTTAGGCCGTCCTGGGAGCATGATTGCGTATTTCCAAGGCTGGCGTTCTTTCATCTGCTCCCACGTCAAGCCAGGGCTTTCGCCGTAGGTTACCCTATAAAGTCCGTCCGCAGTGATCCTGGCCGCCATCTATCACGATCTGGTTAACAATGAAATCAGCGGCACTTCTCCCTGGAGACACCTACATAGAAATGGTCGGGGTGGAGGATGAAACTTGAGTCCTTGAAGCCAAACTTGTCAAAGTCGTAGTATACCTGCCACTCGGTCAGTCACTTCGCGGAACCTGGCATACATTCAGTCCTTGAATCTCACATTTGTTGCGACAATTTGCTTCTCCCACGTGAACCCAGGGTACTCGTCGCCAAACAGCGACTTCCTGACTTGACTCGTAGCCCCATCGCACCCAATGATGTAGTCGCCATAGATCTTCTTCTTGCCCTCCGGCGTATCGACATCAACCCAAGCCTGCTTCTCATCCTGGCCGGTGCCCGTAACCCGGTGCTTCCAGCTGATCTGCCCGTTGTACTTAGTCAGGAACTCGTCCAGCATCAGCTGGTCCAGCTGGTCCAGGACCAGACAGGCCATCCGGTAGTCCTCGCCGTCGATGTCGGCCAGGACCGAGGCGTCCATGCCCGTGATCCAGCTGTGGTCCTCGAACCGCCGCCAGCACACCGACGTCGGGCTCATGCCCCGCCGGCGCACCTCGTCGATCACGCCCGCGCGCCGCAGGTCCGGGATCGCCGCGGACCCGTAGATCGCCGCCCGCGGCTGCTTGTCCAGCTCGTGCGAGGCCTCCAGTATCTCCACGGGGATCCCGTGCTTCGAGAGCAGGATTGCGAGCAGCAGGCCCGAGGGCCCGGCTCCTACGATGATCACCTGGGTTGGGTGGTCGTGTCAGTTAGTTGCACCGAGGTAGGTGTCTCGATCGGGAATCTGCGCGTCTGACGTACCTTTTCAAATGGGTGTCCCATAATTGCGACGTGCTTTATTCGATGGGCGAGGTAATTGCTAGGTACAGACTGGAAGTGGGAGTGGCTCGCCTCATTTGTCCAGTGACAGAGAGCCATTAATACTTCAACCCCCCCCCCCAGAGACCCCCGACTTTGATCCTCACTTGCCGAGGGTATGGCATAGTCCGCCCTATTGTTGGGACGAACCGACATACTTCCCCGCAGTCTGGATGGAGTCCCTGCATGGGAGAAACGTGCGATGGAGTCCCGGCCGGTTGAATAAGCGCGTACTAATTATATCCCCGCCGTGATGTCACTAGCCAAGGTGGGATGCTAGATCGATAGGGAGGATCTACTTACTAAGTCGTAGTAAATCTAACCGCGGTAATCTGGCACTAGTCATGGTACATACATACGAGACACAGCCTAATTATGTCTTGAGCCGCAATATGATATATAGTCTCACAAACTGCGTATTTTATAGAAGATCTTCTGTGGGCTATTTTGTGGCCCATCTACTAACATCTTACCAAGGTTTGTGATCAAAAACAGCAGACCCACGCATTCTACACCAAATCAAGGCACCTTAACAACGACCTTCCCAAAGTGCTTACCACCGAACAAATACAGCAGCGCCTCCCTCGCCTCCTCAAACTCAAACACATGATCAATAACCGGTCGAATCTCTTTACTACCATACAACCCCAGCATCTCCTCGAACCGCTCCTTGGGCCCGTTCAGCATGCCCTTGAGCGTGACATTCCGCCGCAGCGCGAGAACATTGGCGTTCATCCGCGGGCCCGGCGCGTCCTCCTTGCCGGCCAGGTAGCCGATGGCGCTGATGAGGCCGCCGAAGGCCACGCACGCGAAGGACTTCTCCAGCGTGCCGGCGCCGCCGACCTCGAAGATCACGTCGGCGCCTCGACCGCCCGTGAGTGTGAGTACGGTGTCCTGCCACTCGGGCGTCGTGGTGTAGTTGATTGTGTGGTCGGCGCCGAGTTCGCGCGCGCGGGCGAGCTTGGTGTCTGAGGATGAGGTTACGATGGCTGTGGGTTTCGTGGTCGTTGGTTAGTCCCAGTCACGTAGAGCTATTATTAATATCTAGAAAATCTGCATCCCGTGGTGGTAGTAGGTAGGACTTACTCGTCAGACCCAGCGCCTTCGCGATCTGCAACCCCGAAACCGACACCCCGCCGGTCCCCTGAAGCAGCACGATCTTATCCTTCCCCGTCAGGGGCTGGCCGATAGGCTGGAACGTATTAAGCGCCATCCAAGCCGTTACAGCAGCGATGGGGAGAGCAGCCGCCTCCGCATCCGTCAGGTAATCGGGAACCCTGACGAGCCCGCTAGCGGGGAAAATGCGGTATTGCGTGAGCACGCCCGGCAGGGGGAAGCCCAGGCCGGACGCCATGTCGCTCTCGACGACCTGGCCCTTCAGGTGCGTCTGGTTGAAGATGGCCATGACGCGGTCCCCTTCCCTCAGCCCGCAGCCCTCGCTGCCGGAGCCGAGTTTCTCGATCGTGCCGCACATGTCTGAGCATGGAGCGATGGGCTGTCCTTGCTCCAGGGTCTTGTGGTGTCCATAGAGTCCCATGCAGACTTCACGTGTCTCTGGTTAGTATCATAGCTTCTGACCAGTAATGACGAAGACGAAAAACGATGAGATACAGTAGGGGTAGGGGTCACTCACCTTCCGTATCTCGAAAGTTCAGCGAGACCCTGTTAATCTTGACCAAAGCCTCGCCATCTCCAAGCCTCGCCGGCGGAGGCACATCCACGAGCTGGATCATGTCCAGGCCGTCTTGATTACTAACCCACTGCTTCATTTTCACTATCAGCTGCTCCCCTGATATCCAAGACTAGAATTCCACGTGCAAGAAATAACGATATAGTAAAGCTTGACGTTAACAGCCAACGTTTCACAACGGAGTAATGAACTACCGGATTCCTCGGTTACATATTTGCAAAGATGTCTTGGATGGTGGGTACGTACTTATATAAGGACTATTCGTGTTACATAACTACATGAGTCCGTTAAGTAATCTAGTATATTCGCTCGCATACTGCTAAGCTCTTAGCTAGCCCCGCACAGTTTCTATACCAGACGGTGGTGCCGGTTGAGCTAACAACGGCTCCGGGATCGGCCGTGGCCCGAGATGCTGAGGTTGTAACTACCCCACAATCTACAACAGTATCAATATGGGATAAAGTAATGAGGAGTTCCCATAATAGCTTAATTAGTTCAAGGTGAGGCTAGGAGGAGGCAGAGACATCTTTTTATATGTATAAGTAGTGGTTATATATAGCCCCGCATTCAGCCCTATACATAGGGGTATTTCAACACGTAGAACTTCAAGTACGCAGCCCTAAGACCGGCCAATACGGCCTGACTGCATATAATAGAAACCAATGAACCTATTATAGCTACGGTCAGCTAGTGAAGTGAATTAAGTTCGATTCCTAACAGCACTATATAGTTATTCGCTTGTCAGCTCATTCATTGTAAGCTAGCTTAGTTTACCGGCGGTGTTTCTTCCAGTGAACAAGAGTCCTCAGATC
This sequence comes from Whalleya microplaca, assembly GCA_022497155.1. Taxonomy (NCBI): domain Eukaryota; kingdom Fungi; phylum Ascomycota; class Sordariomycetes; order Xylariales; family Xylariaceae; genus Whalleya; species Whalleya microplaca. The sequence goes on from MU385720.1 coordinate 961,953, forward strand.
ATCAAGTCGAAGCAAGTAATATTCACCTATCTACTTACTTACTTCCATACTCCAGTTAGCTAGGCACCATCTAATCCACATCTTGCTCATGATGGTACACATACAGCCAGCTAGCTAGATACCCTCGATACCTACTTGTGCACACCAAATCCTCTCTCTCGTCCCCCTCTCTCTCCCATTCACCACTTTCGACCAGAGGTTCCATGTATGTATGTAGTGCGCTGCGTTAAATGTTTTCAATAAAAAGCAAATTCTATGTTCACCCCGAAACTCCGTAGATATGATATGTGTGGAAGGGGGAGGTGGTATATCGTTCGTAGAGCAAGCAAGCATCGAAGTGCAAAGAAGACCGGACCAGACCAGATCAGAGCCCATCCGTAAAATGAGAATAGATAGATAATAGAGCGGATCGCATCGCATCGCACCGCATCGCATGTCTACAGGATAAAAAAGCATAGATGCAAACGCCTTTCCAATGCTAACCGACTTTCGTGCTGCGGTTTACCGTGACCCGAGCTAGGCTATCGCAGCCCACCAGCCCCCTTCTCGACAACAAAAGCGACCGGTTTCCTAGCACGACGATTCCGCACGCCCCGGGGCGGAATAACGGTAGCCGCAGCCGCAGCCCTCTTCATCGCCGCCGCCTCCCCGATCTCATCGTCGTCGTCGTCGTCAGCCCTCTTCTCATCGAACCCCCACCTGGCGACGCCGCCGCCCGCGACCCAGCCCTCGAGGTTGCGGCACTGCGAGACGTCGATCCAGGCCAGGCGCCCGCAGCCGTCGAGCACGTTCTCGAGCCCGACGGCGGTGACGCGGACGCACCCCCGCACGCTCAGGCGCGCCAGGTCGTTGAGGTGCAGCGCGATGCACGCGAGGCTGTTGTCGCTGACGGCGCTGCCGCAGAACGCCATCTTCAGCTCGCGCAGCTGCGGCAGGCCCAGCGCGACCACCTCCGTCGCCGTGTCCGAGAGCGCGCAGCAGAACGACAGGTCCAGGTGCGTCAGCGCCTTGGCCGCGTTCACGAGCGCCACGATCGCGTTGTCGGACAGGTACGTGCAGTCGGCTAGGCAGAGGTGCGAGAGGTTCGTGAAGCGGAAGGTCGTCCACGATTGGAAGCCGGCGTCTGTGATCGAGGTGCAGCGGGTTAGTGTTAGTGACTGTAGGCGGGTTGATGCGTGCGCTGCCATGTGAGCCATCGATCGATCGGTGATATGCTTGCAGTATGATAGATTGAGTCGCTTTAGCTTCGGGCAACCGATTACGGTACCAGGAGGCGGGAGCGTCACTGTCTGCACCTGGGGCTTCTGGCCGCGAAGGCGCGCCGAGTTCGTTATAACGACTTGCTTTGTAGCTTGAGGAGCGTGGTCGGGCACAACCCAGCCAACCACGCGCGCGAGGAGGTTGTCGCCGACTTTTCGACAGTTGCTCCAGTCTACCTCCTCCAAGCCCTTGGCGTTCTCGCTCATATCTAGGATCTGGTTGGCAGATACATCCCAGACAGATTTCATCCGCCAGACCTTGATGTTCTTTCCACATATCTTCCATAATGCTGAGAATCCCTCATCGGTGATGTGAAAGCAGTTGCTTAGATCGACCGAGGCTGGCCGCGGCCCGAGGAACGGAGCGATTATATGAGTGAGCACCTCATCCGTCACCATACGGTTGTACGGCGTGAGATCCACATCGGTGCAGAGCTTCGTCGACTGTTCAAGCATTTTACGCACGTGTGATGAAAGCTGTCTTAGACGGAGAAGCTCCACAACGTCAAGATACTGAAATATTGTTACCAAGATATCGTCAGGAAGGAGAGCTTCCTGGGTAGTGTGCGGCCGTTTAGGTAGTATCCTAGCCTTTTTCGCCGGGGCCTCAGAGTCCGGAGACAAAGACGGAATAGGACATTTGACTGCCGTAGACGTGTTAAGCATGTGCATCCGGGTACCGTTGGGAGTAGCAACGCCAGGCGATTCACTCGGTGAGGGTGGAGCGAGAGATCCCCGGCGGCGATTCCTTAGGTTTTCCATATCAACACTAAGGTAAGGGTCCGGGTCTCTTGGTTCCATGTGATCAGACTCATCTTTGATAGGCGAAGCTGGCTTGGAAGGTGTCGTGAACGTGACTTGTGGTGCCGATCCTGTAGGCGTAGAAGGGGACGGGTCCATGTTTTCTACGTTTGGTGCGTCTTTCATCTCGACGTCACCATCGCCCGGCCTGATCCGGGTTCTTGCGGTATCTTCGACCTGCTTTTTTATAGCTGGCGGGCATTTTTTCCATAGCTCGTCTAAGGCCTCACCGCTAATCATGAGACATTCGACGGCGGTGATAGATCTTACAGTCGCGGTTCGTCGGAGTGATAAGCCTAGACTAGCGACCTCGCCAAAATATTGACCTTGTCTCAGACGCGGTCTTATCAGGGATGACTGACGCGTTACCCGCTTCTCGGGCTGCCCCTCAGGCGCCTCATGAATTACCTCCGCCTCACCACGCACGATGAAGTATATCTCATTACCCGACGTGCCCTGTCGAATTATATCGGTAAAAGGTGAATAAGTCTTTGGTTGCGCACTAAGGCCGAGGAAATGAAGGATATCGGGCGGTAATGTTGAGAAGAGGGGCAGCTCTTTCAGGGTTTGTCGCACATTGACAAGGCCGCTTCCCAACGCGCTGCCTGCGGCTGGGTCTTCGAGCGCCCCCGGACTTGGCGACTTCCTCTTTTTCGTGTTTACCACAGATCCCTCTTTAATGACGCCAACCTCACCAGTGGACACCTCACCAGGAACAGCTTCTCGAGCTGCTGTTGGCGCCTTCACGACCTTGATACTATGTCCGCTTTCTTGGCGCTTTTTATTGAGGATGGTGAGGCGTTCTTGCGCTTCCTGTCGTATCGCCTTCTCCATATCAGGGAATTTGGGGAGCTCCGAGCGGAGGTCCTCTTTTTTGAGCACAAGGAGGAGGCATTTCGTACGCGCAACGATGGTCGCCGTTCGAGGCATATCCATAAGGACTGCGATCTCGCCAAAGAAGCAGCCCGGCTTCAACTCGGCATATACAGCCTCACCGTCTCTAGAGGTAACGGAAACGACGCCGCGAACCAGCCAGTACATTGCCTTGGCCTCCTCCCCTTCGGTCAGGACATGGTCGTGTGCGGCGGACACCTGGGGCCTTAAATGCTTGCCGATGGCTACCAAGAATTCCTCGGGGGCTGACATGAAAAGTGGGAAGGACCTCATGCGATCGAGCAAGTCAAGTGGCATATCAGGAATGGTCGAAGCCGTCAGAGGCGAGGGGCGCACCGGCCGAGTCGGGTTTGTCTCGCTATTGAACGACCGGATTAGGGACACGGGGTCCCCAGGCTGGCCATGAACTGGGTGATGAGCCAGGGCCCTATAGGGCGAAGGCGGAGAGTGCGGGACTCTATTCCGCTTCATGGCTGCTTGCGACCCCTGCCGGGAATGCCCAATGCTATTCCGCGTATCACCAATCTCAGACAATAAGCAATGATATCTATCTTCCGCCCCTGATATGGGTTTATTGGCCTGGCGCTGTCCTGTTCTTTCCAAATTGAGGGGAGCGGCTCGAGTATGGCACTTTAGGCAAGAAACCGGGTCATGCTATACCCTGCCGAAATCGCGTATTCCCCACGCATGGATACCAGAAACACGAAGCAAGGTTGGACCCTCTAACAGCAATCTAATTTGTCATGTATGAAGCTAAGAGTTCGAGCTTAGATTGAGATATAGAGGAATGAGGAGCACAGGGGACGGTCGGAGGAATATTCGGGCGTGTCGATGCTATGTCATTGGATGTCATCAAGTAGTTGTCCCAGACACCTCCTCGACTCTTGTTTGGGGATTTGGAGAAGCTCTCACGCCAGGAGACAGCGATGCACAGCGGGGGGACACAGGTCGCGTGCTTCGATATGAACGTTCTTCGTATGGATATTCCGGAGGCTTTCCGAAGTGGCTTCTGACCCCCAGCGAAACTTTGATTAGTTCTCATGTCATCGCCATGCGGTGTCACGCGAATCGCGAGTATGAAACTTACGACTGATCGAATGGGAAGGCCGGTATTCTCTCCCTTAAAGAGCGGTGGCGAGGCTCCGAATGGAAGAGGCAATTCGGATAATACCGTCAACGTGTGTGCGTCGTACATGTAACGAGGCGCAAGCATTCATGGGACTGGTCAAGAGATAGATTGGTTCGAGGATTCGTTGAAGTGATAGATCGGAGGGATGAGATGTTATTCCAACGGCACTGACACACTACAAACAGCAACAATGGCCACGGCAAACATGAAGGAAGCTGGGGCGGGCTCTCCCAGGAAAAGAGAGGGCGAGAGAGGCAAAGAGAGAGATAGAGAGGATGGAGGATTAGTGGAAAGGCTTTGTTGTATGCGACTTATCGCGCACATGCAGCTGCACAAAACCGCAGGTGGAGCTGATCTGGGCAAAGAGTAGTACTAAGTATGTATGTCCAAAGTGTGAGTATAATAAGAGTGTGTATATGAGAAGAAGAGCGATGAGAGAGCTGGTATCGAGGTCGCGAGGTCGCAATAGTCCAGTACTAAGCAAGACTAGGTTGCTAACTATACAGTGTCTGAGACACGCCTCGGGCTGATGTAGATCGCCCCTAAAGAGTGGAGTGGAACCTTAAATCTTCATCATCAACACCGCCTGCTTCGGCGTGTCTTGACTTCATGACAAAATGGAAAAAAAATAAAAAATAAAAAAGGGCGGACGGGCAGACGGGGGGCGAATGGGTTGTGTGGGCGCGGGTGCGGGTGTGCAATGGAATTGGAGATCATGGAATCCATGTGGTGTGTGGGTACAGCAGTATGTATGTATGTACATAGGCAGGAGCACCTCTGTAGGTTATGTATGCAGTTACATTACGTACTAGAGTCTACTGCAGAGTCTACACTGTAGGAAGTAGCAGTTGAGCAGTCGCGGTTACCCCCTGTCCCCCTGTCACCCCTGTAGAGGGAGCTCTATCTAAGCACGGGGCGCAGGCTGGCTCATTTCAACGGGTGTTAATGCGAGGGGCCGCCGCTGCGCGATCAAGCGAGAAAGTCTAACTTTAGTATACCTGTAGGGTCCCGGTAGGGTCCAGGGTTTATAGAGCCTATGTACATCACTTACCTCTCCGAATGTACATACCAGCCTACCTCTACATACATACATACATACGTAGTAGTACCTACCGGGCAGCCAGGCCTACCTAGCCTTATTATAGGTAGGGTCCCAGGTGCCAGGCTAACACAATTGATGTCACTTACGCAGTGCATTCACACACACAAAGGAACAAGATGGGCAATCTTGGCCTATGTAGGTATGACGAAAACGAATCGATACCGAGCACAAAAGAGTTGCGACTGATGATCATGATGATAGGATAGATACACAAGCCTCGTCTATTTACTATGTATACCTAAGTTACTAGGTATGTATGTATTCTTGATGCTAATTTCTGATTCCTAAGTTGTGTTGGAGCAATGAAACAATGAGACAGACTGCTGCTGCACAATGGATACAATAATAAATCTGGGTAAGAAATAAATCAATCCTAACAGCCTACCCAGTCCACTCAATTGCCGTCTCCGTGATGACTCGCAGGATCTCGTCAGATCACCAGGTAAGCAGGTAAGGTACCTGAATCCTCGCTCTGCCCGTGTTGAGGCTGGGTCTGCAGCCTTCGATGCAACCCCTACCTCTCGTCATCATTACCTATTTGTCAGTATACCTCATACACGCGCACGGGAGCCTCACATCAGATGCCTATAGACTAACACCTAAGTTTTCCAAATATGTGTTGCGCTTGTCGGTAGCAACAAGAACGAATTGGCTCTTATGTATATGATATGCGACGCTAGGTGAAAATAACGTCTACTTACGGATTTCCTTACCAAGTTCGAGATAAGGGGTGAGTAACACCGCAAGGCTATGCACATCCATGTATACGCCAATCGTATAAGTCCCAGCTTTCTCTTCAACTTCTTCGTACAACACCAAATACCTAAGATACCTACCCACAGCCAGAGGTAAGGACAGTTTGCTTCTTACAGTAGTCGTAATCCATCTAGCCTGCCGGTACACGCTAGACCTCTTTAACAATGGGTTGGTGGTACAGTTCTCTATACCCGTTCGGCGCGTGATAACACGAAGTACCAACCAAATCTATACCCTCTTCCGTACATAACTTACAGAAAAGCATGACATATCGTAATCGAACTGTCCAGAACAGTTTCGATAGATACATACATATGTAGCCAAGTTTCAATGGCAGCTATGTACATGTAGTGGGCTACAACTTCCAACGGGCCTTGGTTGTATGCAATGTACATACACAATAAGCTGTTATCCCTGTGTATCATTGCCATCCATCCCCTGCTTTTTTTTTTTTTTTTTTGCCTGCCGCGCTGCCGCGGAACCCCTTGGAAATTTGGGGGTTCTCCCACCGCCAAGTCGTGTTGCAGTTTTCGAGAAGAATTCTAGCGTCCGTCTTCTCCACCATCGTCCCGCACCATTTTCTGGCATATCTCGTGTCAACATCTGCTCCGAGCTTGGACACAGCTGGAGCCGGGCGCGCCACACACATCTTACCAGGGGTCATAAGCGCGAGAGATTAGCAAGTCTTTCTCTCGAGAACATAGTCTTCATTAATCAAATCTTGCGTTTCTGGTTCCCGAAAGGACATCATTCCCCCAACTCAAGACGAAGCATGCATGTCCCTTTTTCGGTGATGTTATATGTACAGTAGGCACATCGGCGACCTACATTTGACAAGTCGACCACTCTTGAGCATTCAGTGGTTGCCTGGTCTGTGCCATTTAGATATCTCGGGACTCGACATCCTTATCGTCTTGCAGACGCATAGCAGACGGCGATATACCGTTTTTCTGGGCTTAGCCTCCCATCTCCATGTTCCATCAAACCTTCTAGAAGCGTACGACATCGCATCGCTGCGGTTAGTAAGGTTGCGGATGTACACCAGCAATTCCACGTCGAGTCATGACAGGGGATGGATAACGCAAGCAAACATCCCGGCGACTCGAAACAACGCGCTTCTCGTAACTTGTGGTGGTTTCTGTAGCTGCACCTGCAGGTCTCGCCTTGTCAGATACCCAAAAGTGTTTGGTCCACCATGTCTTGATCCACCGTGAACGGCTAGGCTATCGTCGAGTAGGTACATGTAACCCGAACTTGACCTCGAAGAGGAAGGTAGAGGTTCTCGTCGAGCCTCCCCCTGAAAGGGAATCTTCGTATTACCACAAGCTGACCATTGCGGTGGAAACTATTCGCACAGTTACCGAATGGGGATTATATAACAACACGTGATACAGTCAACGTACTGCGTAAGGGCCGATGAAAACCTCATCTAACCTCCACTGCTCCTAGGGGGCTGCGATGAGAAATCACAGAGTTTGGTGGCGTGATCTTCGCGACAAGGGGCATTGTCAATGTCACCTCCCGTTATACGTTGTAGCATTTACCGTTTTCTGATCCTTCGTCCCAGTCCATCTACTTGTTGCAAAGGGATCGCTGATCCTTACCCTGGAGTCGAGATGTCGTTACGCAAAATCCCCCACTTGGTTACCTGGGAAAGGGGGCCCACGTTAAACCAACTGGTTGTCTAGTCTCTTGAGCATTTCTAAAAGTCGTAGGCAATCGCAGAGTGAGCGTGTAGGTGTTGGTAAGCCATCCGTACAAACCAGTACTAGATATATGATGAGAGAAAGGCAGAAGCCCTCCTAGACCGGTGTCCACCGAGTATCGAAACCATCAATGGCTCTTCTTGATCGAGCTCGAGATTGCAGGGGTTCTCTCATAACGGTCTCTCATTAAGGTCCCCCGTTCTATTTATACCAAGCACCTGAAAGCAATAACCACTTGCAAAGGGGTCACTACACTATGTCTTTCGGATGCGTATGTAAGGACCTATGATGAGCAGAGGGCGAACGCTCATCATCTCAGACGTCGGCCTCGAAGGCAACCACAGAACAAAGGGCCAGGCAAGCTTTCTCCAGATAGTACTGAAACCGGGAGAAAGAATTGGCTCTGGTTTGCGCCGAAGTTTAGACTCAGCATACGGACGGTTGCACTCGCGACGTATTGTGTTCGGTGTCATTACCAGCCACGGTCACGATGATCTTCTATATATATCCGCACCGATAGCAGTATTCAACATGAAACTGAAAGGCCTCTCATAAAGCGGGAGGGACCTGATTGTCAAAAATAAAAGTAAGTATATAGACACAGACAACTTATAAAGATGGGAACGATTGCCTACCTAACAGCAACGCAACGGCTTCCCCCTTCTCGGAGGAGTACAGGAGGGGCCCAAGTAAAATCGCAATATATTGCTTAGAAAGCAATACGTCGACCCAAGTGCTAACGTCGTAAACTATGCGCAGGGGACAGAGAAGACAGTTTAAGTATCTATCAGCTCACAAGATCCGCCTCCTCCAGCGACATGAATCTAAATCCATCCGTAGCTTCCTAGCCCAGCGGGAAGCCGGCGCGCCCAAACAAACTAACGCTCTTCAAATGCAAGACCTTCGACGCCTCATCGACTGCTCATAGACATCGCAACAACCACCAGTCCAACAGCTAGTACCTGTATACGCTACAGAAAACTCAGCTCAAAAAGCCAATGGGTACCCACTATTGCTACACGAATCGAATTTCCGAAAACTGCTGCCTAGCAGATACGATATGACACATTTTAGATTTGCTGAGCTTCGGCTAATCCCCACCAAATCACGGTGTGCTTCCACGACTACTACGTGTCTTCCCATGAGATGTGTAAATCCGGATAGCTCACTGCTGGTTCCCTCGTCGTCGCTACTGACTAGCAGGCATCTAGTTGGCGGAATTGCTCCTTAGTGTTCGTTGCCTGTAACTTGAGTCGAAAAGTTGGGATATTTAGCTTTAGGGATGGTAGGACGAGTATGATGGGAAGGGCTGACTTAAGAGCGAAAGTGGCATTGATACGCAAGCCCTTTCCATAGTATGCTACATGTATTGTACAAGACTTAGTGGCCACTGGAATTTCTATGTAATAATGATAAGTGTAAATGTAATACAGCATCTTTTATAAGATTTAGGAGCATTTAACACATCGTGAATAAATATTCTAATTGAGGGTGTTACGATATACAACATATATATTTGGAATGTGTTATCTCTCACTTTCATTCCATGCTCAATCCTGTTTCAATCGTCCAGGTCCAGCGCCAAACATCGTACCTCACAATCGCACCATACCGACCATGGCTTTCCCATCCATTAGAGTCCAGGTTGAACCTTTATAATAAGGGTAATAGTCCCCAATAGTGTAACCCGATTAAGCCTATCCCCCCAATACCCAAAAACGCCGTTCCAGCACAATGGCGGCTCCGAGGCCCTTTTCTTGAATGTATGTAGTCGAGGCTTTCCGAGCTTAGCGCTTATATAACTTTTAGACCGATAGGCTGTATAATGATACATATGTATATGGGTATCAATGGGGGGGGATTGCGAATGTGTCGAAGTGTGTAGGTAGTAGAGGGGAAGCCGTCCCAAGATCCACATGAGAATACCAGAAGTCGTAAGATGCAGCCCTTAAAACCCCGCGAATCGTCGAGGTCGTGCGTTATGTTGCTGACTCTATGTAGGTACCAGGGGCTCGAATGGTCATCAGTGATTCGACAGCTGTATGAGCTTATCCGCAGAAACGCTAGCTCTCGTACTCATGAACGCTGAGCAGGTTCGAGCAGAGAGCACGGGAATCGTAATATCGACCAAGTTATCGATCAAGTCGTCGTTTTCATCCACGGGAGGAACCTTTGACCTTCCAGTTACTCAATACCACCATTACCGAGGGTACCCGTCATGAGCCCATGCCGCAGATGCCAAAGTCGCAGCTAGTGTCATCTCCCACCTGACAGCACATTGATCCCGCAGCACAGAAGCACCCCGTAGGTACCAACGTTGACTCCTTCAGGTCGCTCAGCATGGCTTGCACGGGTGGTTTCTTCAGTGGTAACGGTGACTGAAAATGAGGGAGGGAGAGTGCTGAAGCACTCGCGAGAGCCATTAGAGACGCAATTAGAGTCGAGGACCGCATGTTGTTATTTGGAATGGCTGCTGGGTAAAATGGTATGAAATAATTAACTTGTAGGATGTGACTTGTGAACAATCAACTGCCGACTGTGGAAAGCTGGCAGCGTGTAGAGATACGTGAGCAGAATGCTAACAACTAATACCAGGATTACAGCATATGAACTCTGGCTTCCAAATTTATATAAATGGAAAACAATGCAAAACACCAAAGGAGGGATTGTTAGGAAACGCGGTAGGCTTCAAGAGAGAACGTTGACGTGAAGCTTTCGCTGACAGAATTGGCATATAAAGGATATTTGTACGACTCAGCGCCAAATGAAGGTCCATACCCAGGTATTGGCTCGATGCATGCTCACTAGGCTGAGAGGATCTAGACCCCGGCCTTAATACAACCTTGCTAGGAACCTACCGTAATAACGAGCCAACCTGGGCCAAGGCAACGAGCTAAATTAAGGTCACCGGCTGAGAGATCATCGCTAGTACATACATGTATTGGGGTCCAATGAAGTCATTGCGTTGGTGCATAAGAATGACCCAGACCGAAAAGCTCGCAGATAGGTACAGTACCGGTAAGGCGCTCATCCCACAGCCTTGATCCTTTAAACAAAGTTCCCGACATGACTGCATGAGCCAATGAGTACCGTACGGCCCCGGCGTCTAATCGATCGGGAGTTCATTAAGCATAACATCAGAATAGCTTGACGCTCTGAACTTGAGACACTTTACATCTAAGTTGGAGTTTAGTACAGTTTACCAGGTAGCTAACAAATGTGGCTTGGCCAGAATCATCCGGCGCCCCGGATGACAAGGATACAATAGGCAGTACCATCTGGAGTCTAACTTGTTAGGCAGATGAATGCGAGTCTATTGCATATAATGTTGGTAGACAGTTTAGCAAACTTGAACTTCGGGGAGACAGCGTACTAGCCCGTGGCGCAAGCAAGTTGTGAAGTTGAACAAAGGTCCGGGGGTTTCGACTAAAAAGGGTTGTTAAAATTCGAAGCTATACCTCCGAAGACGATGACCTCAAATGCACATAGTGATGAGGATGAGACAGGGTAGACAAGCTGGACGAGGAATTATCTAGGATTGACCAGTTATCGTAAGGACCGTTTCCCACGTGGTCTGATGGCTGAACCAAGCTGCCGGTTGGCATTGTTGCATCAAATGTTTGAGTTCGGAGAAACCCGGATTTAAGGATATCTTCGAGACAGATGTTTAGTTGATGGTTATTGGTTTTACATTGACCCTGTAATTTGATATTAATTATACTTGACACTATCTATTGCCAGCTATATGCCTGAAACAGCTGCCTTCGTGTAAACAGTAAATGGTCGTCTGTTTTGTAACGGTAATTTCTATGTCGTGCTCAGTTGGGGACACAAATCAGCTCCGGCTCAAGATATCTGGGCTGTCTGGCAGGTCTGGCAGGCCTGGCTGCCTGGCTACATAGTGAGCTTGGACCAGGCTCGGGCTTAAATCCGTGTGGCGTGGCTGTGTGGCTTACCTAAGGTTCTAGCGAATTCCAGTGCCCCCCACCCCACTTCAATCCGTTTAGTCGCTCCAGCCAGTAGAATCTCAATTTGTACCTACATAGTCATCAACATCATCAGTGGATAACTTCCACAATTGTTCCCATTTCAATCTTTAACCCCGACATCCTCATCCACGTTTTCTTTGTTTCTCCCCATCGACAGAGTCAACCACAACGATGTCCTTCACGATTACGATCCGCCAAGGGCCTGCGCGCCTGGCGTCCAGGTTGCCAGAGCTCACCAAATCGTCTTTCCGAACCGCCGCTCCCGTTCGAGCATTCCATCAATCCGCCCGCAGACCATCCAATTTCTTCACATCGAGAACGACCCTCACCTCGACACTCCTACGGACGACGCCTAAAAATGCACTCGCGCAGTCCTCGAGAACCTACATGCAGCAGTCTACGCCTGTCGCCGCTGACTCGGGCTCGACGCTGCGCAAACTGTTGACGGGCGGTGCGATCTTTGGTGGCACCCTCATCGCCATCAACGCTGTTTTCAACCGGGAGACTCGGGAAGATGGCGGCATGCCTCCCTTCGAGCGAGCCTACCTGAACCAGACCTTCCTCCACACCGGCCTCGGTATTGGTATCATCGGGTTGACTGCGCGACAAATGGTCAATACTGGATTCGTTTACAGGATAATGGTTACAAACCCATGGGTTGTGGCAATTGGTGGTTTAGCCCTCAGCTTCGGCACCATGCTTGGAACTCGCGCCATCGATCCGGATAAGTGAGTATTCCCTCTGTGTGTTTCTGTAGCCATTGTGCTGCATACTGACTCGAAAATAGCTACGTGCCCAAGTATGCTCTCTGGACTGCGTTCAATGCCACCCAGGCTGCTTTCGTTGCCCCTCTCCTCGCCTTTGCCCCCGGTGCCCTGATCGCCCGTGCTGGTCTGTACACTGTCGCCATGATGGGATCCATCTCCTTCGTCGGCGCTACCGCCAAGCAGGAGAAATACATGTACATTGGAGGCCCCCTCCTTGCCGGTGCCGCCATTGTTGCTGCCTCCGGTTTTGCGCCCCTCATCATCCCCGCAACGGCCGTCCGGACTTTGGCATTCACGGAGAACATCTGGCTCTACGGTGGCCTAGCAGTCTTTGGCGGCTTCACGCTCTACGATGTCCAGAAGGTGCTGTACCACTCTCGCATGGCCGAGCGTGGCATCATCAAGAAGGACCCCGTCAACGAGAGCATCTCCCTCGAGTTGGACTTCCTGAACATCTTCATCAGAATGGTCCAACTCCTGATGATGCAGCAGAACCGCAGGAAGTAGGATTGTTTTAAAGGAATGATATTATGATGGGGAAATAGGTCTATTAAGCAAGAGTTAATCTTAGGCCAGGCGATCATCTCGTCTAACCAGGCCTTCTTCAGGGGCAGAATATGAACTCTCTCTCTCCTCTCCTGACAACGTCTCTACAACGGTCTTTGTGGAATTGTCTAGGACTGTACTTATGTAGTAAATAAATTCAAATGATACCTGGCTGCCATATCACAGTGGACAGACATATTTTTGTCCCAAAACATGATTGCGAATCGTTGCGTACTGCTTAGTAAGAGGCCGGGCTGCATCCCGTACATATACTCAGTGAATGGAATCGTCGTTAAAATATACAACTTCATCAATCTGTCCCCAATACTTCCAGTACTTCACCTACTAGCCTCTACTGAATAGTAGTCACTTGTCATATTGTTAGTATATCGTAATTATATAGTCGCAGATGTTTAATCCGAGGGGGTAAAAGCGAACCGGCTATCTTATCTCCGTACTGCCTTTTAGATGTGCTACGTTATGGACTTACTTACGTGCACTAGAGTTATTCATACGATAGGACTTTGGGGTATCGCAACACGAATCCGATATTTTCAGTATCTGGTATCTAGCACAGATAAGGTTGACACTAATGTCTACGGTTGGCATGCATCTCTATAAAAGACGGAAATTCAACCTGGAAATCGGTGCTCAGAGATCCTTTATTTAAGCAGATTGGTGAGTCGTCGCTGGAAGGACATACATACACAATACATTATCTTAGTGGTTGAATGGCAGAGTGGGTGCCCTGTGTCGAATACCTATATGTAACAAGGATATCTGATGCAGTAGCTTGCATGAACAGGCGGTCTAGTACAGCCAACGTCAACTGATTGGCAGCGCGGTCATTTCAGGTGACTCAATCAGCAGCATTGACAGCTATCCGGGTGATTCACTCACGCAAAGAGGCTAGTAGTAAGCCGTCCATCTGGAGAGATCTGACCATATCAATTTCCCTGGCTCCAGTCTCTCACTGGCAGGACTCAAGGACTGGGTCTGTTGAGGCTGAAACCTGAGGGGCATGAGTCTGACCTCTGTATTGATTTATTAACCCTTTCGTTGCGCCCTCCCACGAATCGAGGACACTTACGGTATATATCTATCTATCTTACCTCACCCCGAGCTTTTATAACTTCTGGCGTTTTCTTGATATCCATATCCTACGACAGGAACGTACCACCAATCATGAGAGCTTCGATGTTCCATCTGTTAAAAGTACTTACGTGACCAAATACGGTGATTTGAACCCCTGGCTTTCTACATGTACCAAAGAGAAAAAGATTTGAGAAGATCTAAAAAGGTTTAAGAAGTCCAAAGTACCGTAACTTCTCCAGTGTTTTATTAGGCAGAAGGCACGCAGAAGATAGGCAGCGATGGATTATGTCTCCATTCAACGGAGGAAAGCACATGCTGAAGTAAGCTTAAGCGCCTTCCATAACTCATAACTCCTAACCCCAGCACCGACCTCCCCACCTTGAATTCAAGTCACATTCATTCATACAGTCAGTCATGTCATAATAGGCCAACTTCTGGTCAACTCACTTTCGCGACGTTCATTTTCAAGTTTCGCCTCTTGCATTTCTCTTCTTCCACTTCTTCCACTTTTTTTCTTTTCCCAAATCTCGTTCCCCCCATTCTCATGTATATGAGCTGCAGCTGCAGTTACTGCTATTACTGCTGCTATTGTTGTTGTTGTTGTTAGCTACGGTCCTTGTCACTAATTTGCCTGGAATTGAAGCAACGCTCGTACCAAGATCGGGCACTCTCACCGACTTAGTGTCATCATCAAAAAGCTGTCCATCATGAAGCTCAAGAGTCAGAGTGATGGAGAGGACTCCAACGATGCTGTCGATAACGACGATCAATCTTCCATTGGCAAATTGGCTAGCAATCCTGCTAGTCCTGGCGGCACGAGTAGTAACACCATTGCTCTCACCACCGATTCAGGCAAGGCTGTAGACTCATCATTAGCAAATCACGGGGAGCCGGCGGGCTCGAAATTGCTGGACTTGCCACAGGAGCTTTTCGATGCCATCACGAGCTACTTAGGACCGGCTCATATCGTGCTGCTCGCGCTCGTCAACAAGGAGCTCATGGCCCGCTTTATGAACTCGGTCGCCCTCTCCGAACTTGTAGTGCCGGACGCACCGACGCCTTCTTGGAAAGAACTTGGCCTGTATATCAGACGGCAGGATTCATCCAAGACTAAGATCCGCGGTACCCTTCTCAGCCTCTTAGACTATGACTTGCAAGATCTCGTCTACTGCTATAAGTGCAAGAAAATTCACGATCCCTTCATCACCTTCAAGGACCATGCCTACGCGCCCAACAAGGCCACCCGGTGTGTCGACTGGCCCCCTGACCACCACATGCCTACGCGTGCGACCCGGAAATTACTACGTTCCATCACCAAGCGCAAAGTACATGGCGAGCCATACAGACACCTGCTGGCGCAAGTGAACAACACCACTACCGAATATCAAAAA
Source organism: Whalleya microplaca (assembly GCA_022497155.1). Classification (NCBI taxonomy): domain Eukaryota; kingdom Fungi; phylum Ascomycota; class Sordariomycetes; order Xylariales; family Xylariaceae; genus Whalleya; species Whalleya microplaca. Next base: position 977,388 of record MU385720.1, read on the forward strand.
GGCATTCTGGTTCAGATCTCCCTGCGCATGCGCTACCGCGAGGACCAATTAATGCTGAGACGCCGGCACATCGTCACCTCCATGGACAAGAACGGTTTTGCCATGTGGTCCTTCGCGCAACAGCTAGTCGACCCCCCGCCGGTGGGCAAGTTCTCCGCGACGTGGCCCCGGGTCTTCAAGATCTGCAACCACCACTCCTGGCACGACCCGTACGCGCCGCTGCTCGCGAAGCTAGTATCTGACTTCTGCACGCAGACGCACGACCCGATGATCCGGTGTCCGCCGTCCTGCGTCGACAGCGGACCGCGCGACCTCTCGAAGTCGGAGGACCACCTAATCTCGGAACGGCTAGCGCTACTAGCCTCGGGGGCGCGCGCACAGCCGACGGACGTGCCGGCGCTTCTGGGCAACGTCTTCGGCTGCGACAAGTGCACGACGGACTACTCGCTCGACGTGATCGCGCTGCCGGCGCCCTGGCACTGGGGCTTCGTGCTGACGACCTGGCTCGACCTCGGCCCGCTCGACTTCTGCGGCAAGTGGGACAGCCACCGCGACGCTCGCCCGGGGCGCGAGATCAAGCGCAAGGACCGCCCGGGCCACATCTGCGAGCTGTTCGAGGACCTGGACTGCCGCCTCGACTACCGCCCGCGCGTCAGCGAGGCCGATCTCGAGCGCCTGGATAACTACGGTTGGGCGTCCCGCGCCGCTGCCGCTGGCAAGGGCAAGTGTATGAGCTGGAGCTCGGGACACGGCTGCGATCCGAATACGGGCTGGATCGAGGAGCCGGACCCGCTGGAGGATGCGGATTACTGAGGACTGAGGCTCGAGTCACGGGATGTGACATGATAGAGTACTCTGCTTGCGGCTGTATTTGTGTGTTTGTGTAGTGAAGTGGCATTGTTGCAGCAGCACTTCGGGCGGGCGGTGGAATCACCCGCTCGCCATATGGATTTGATCGATTGTTAAGGAAGGCGAGTTTCGCCTGCATCACTGGGCGTTCTGTCGAGGGGAAAAAGAAAAGGGATCGAACGTTTTACTGTGGTATGGAACCAGACCAGTGGAACAGGTGTAGGTGTTGCTACATAGGTAGTATTCGGTATATTGAGTTGAGCCTAGTTTGCTTTTGCTTTTGCTATACCTAGATCTTCCACTTCGTGAACTCGTGATATGGTGGAGAGTCTGAACCAGTGACTTTGATCTAATGCGATTTAAAGGATACTCCATCACCTCGCTTTCTCGAGGTTGTTTTACTGGATCTATTCCTAGTGCGTCGATGAAACCACCACCATGATAATTGATCCAATCTCATCCAACTCCTACCTCCACCTACCTACCGTTCCCATGACATCACCGCACTATCCAAATCGTACGACCGCGGCCATCCGCATAACACACCCACCTACACCAACCCACCCACTCACTCACTGCAGCGGCGGAAAAGTCCTCAAAAAATGACTCGGGCACTCATACCCGCCCGGATTCTTATGCAAATACAACTGGTGGTAATCCTCGGCATCCCACCACTGGCCCGCGGGCACGATCTCCGTCACGATCCCCCCTTTTCCCTCTCCTTTCCCTACCCCGCCAGCACCGTACCACTGCTCGCCGGCCTGTCGCGTGACCTCGCGCGCCGTCGCCTCCTGCTCCGGCGAGTGGTAGAAGATGGCGCTGCGGTACTGCGATCCCAGGTCCGGCCCCTGCCGGTTGGGGGTCGTCGGGTCGTGCATCCGGTAGAAGAACTCGAGGAGTTGGCGGTAGGTTAGTTGCGCGGGGTCGTAGTGGATTTGTAGGGCTTCGGAGTCTGTGGGGAGGGAAGAGGGGGGTTAGCGGTTGTGTTGAGGAGGAAAGGGAGTGTTGGGTGCGGGATGCGGACTGTTGATGTATGTATTGCATGATGGACGTTTACATACACCACCACCACCACCGCATCCCCCAAAATCGCAGAACACAATATAAGAAACAGAGACAATCCGAGGCAAAACTCACGACCAGTCTTCCCCGTGCAAACCGCGCGGTACGTCGGGTGACTCGTGTCGCCGCCGATATAGCCCACGCGCGCGTCGTACAGGCCCTTGTTGTCGAAGTGCTTGCGGTACAGGTGCTCGACGCCCCAGAAGCAGCCGGCCGCGATCGTCGCCGTCTCCGCGCCCTCGGGCACCCCCGCCGGCCTTCCTACCCCCGTGTCCGCGGATATGCCCATGCGCGCGCTCGAGGAGAGGGGGCGGAAGAGGCGAGCCATGAAGGCTGGTAGTGTGAAGGCGGACATGATGACGGTGATGGGTATTGCGATTACGGTTGCGGAGATTGGATATGTGGATAGACTCGTTGGGAGCGTGGTCATGTATATCGGAGTCCGTTGATTTCGATTACAAGAGGGAGACGCAGGTTTGAACAAAGGGTCGGTCACTTGAGCATTAAATACAGCTGCCGGAGCTGGGGTTGATTCCACATCACTGGTGTTCCGGATCACTGCGGCAAGATCGACCCCGGCATCGGTGACGTTGGGGACCCTGTCTCGCGCTGCAATCATGACAAATTATTCAGCGCCACTCTGCCGCCCGATGATGCTATGAGCCTGTGGTAGCGCTTAGTGGTCTGTGCCAACCTAAGCTCTTCGGATAAGGTTGATAAGAATTCCAAATGAGCGCGGGCAGCGCGGGGTAGATGTGGCTCATTAGCATCATAATAAGTACCTATGTATCTTCCTAGGTCGTGGCTCAGCCCTATGAAAGTCTCTGTGTATCTACTAAACTCTAAACTTATTATTAGGATGGATTATACCAGGTTAGTTGGCGTATGCTCATGATGAGGGTGAGTCTATTCCTTGTTGTGTTAGTCGAACACTAGCTTGTATCCATTTGGAGTCCATCACGGAGATTCCTTCGCCTCACATTCTTAAACACCGGTAACCGATATCCTGTTTCATTGCTCTAAAATAGCTCAACCTCCTGGAACTCCAGGACTTCACAGGTTTCGAAGGGCTAAATATCTGAATTGAACCGGTATAAGTATAAAATGATGTTCTAACAGCAGTATGGGCAGTTCTTGTACCTATATGTATCTCATCAACTCTTGAGTGAAGACGAAAGCCACTGCTAATTTCTCATCGCATTTAACTCATTCTTTCGCATCTAGTTTGATACGGCCGTTTAATCTAACCTCCAGGTAACGCCAAGTCCGGTAACGGCATTGATGAGATTGACTCTAATATCTTGTTACGGCCGACGTCTTCATTCGTGCTTTGTAGGACCCTGCGAGTTGTTTAAGTCTAATTAGAGACTCTCGGGACTTGAGTAGAAAGAAAAGCTTGGCTTCTGCTGGAATTCTGTTGTTATTCCTCCACTACTCCATCAGTCCGCATAGAGTTTCCGTTAGACTACTTTAAGTTGAAAACGGTGAATGTCTTCACCCCTTGGGTTAGATCCCGGACTCCACTATCCGGCTAGGAAAGCCTCGCGGGTTCGTGGTCGAGGAGGCCATTGAATTTTGGTTGGGTGAGGTAACCTTCTAGCCCTCTTCCATTTTGGTGAACCTGGCATACCTGTTTCGGGATCGTAAGATGAGATCTGTGTTAGCAAGGGGTTATTCGATCCCTCAACAAGATAGCCATCGATCTTGGTGATCTTGGCGCCGTCGTCAATATCCACAACGCCGAACACCCTGTTCTTTTCATGGAACAGGATTTATTGGAGGGAAATCTTGATATCTTTCTAACTTCGACTATATAAAACAGTCGTGTTCGCGCTGTATCACAAAGCCTAGATACGAATGAACGCCTTGTGCGTTTCGAACCGCCACGCCACATCATGCGATATGAGCTAGAGCATCCAAGAGTCAGGCTTTCTGCAATGCAAGTGCAGAAGGAATCAGCCTACGAGCATTCCAAGGCGTTGTTACCGTCGTGCTGGGCCGGCGAAGACTGCCATATATGACCACGCTCGGAACCTGCCAAGAGTTGAACCTCGACCCGGAAGTGCATTGGCGCGTTGCAAACCCCTGTGCCGATCCCCCGATTTGGCTCCCTACTATGTGATTTCGCGTAGCAGGGCAACTCAAGACGACGTTTCAGGTTCATCTGAGGCAGGGGAGAGATCCAGTTTGAGAATGTCTAAACGAGGCATAAAGTCACATTGCCCAAGGACCGTTTCAGATGAGGAAATATCTAGGCGACGCGAGCTACAAAATGAGGCCTCGCGATGAGTGACGTAGTTCCTTCGCTTTTTCACCTTTCGATCTTTCGCGACGCACGAGATAAAATCTCCATTGACAGCTTCATCGGGTCCAATTACTCTGCATCTGCCTCGCGTTCTTCCGTGCCCGTTCTCGAACAACAGACCCTTGATCTGAGAACCCCACAGACAAACTCACTGACCGTCAATTGAACACTGAAGCATCTCCTATCCATCCACCGCCGTCCACAACAACCCAGAATCCCCATCTCACCTCATCAGCCGGACACACCCAACCCAACCACAACCGCCAAAATGCTCAGCAACCGCCGCTCGACGATGATGATCCCGGTGCAGCCGCCGGCGTACCGGCCGGGCGCGCTGCCCATGATCGGCAGCCTGAAGCCGGAGACGGAGCCGCACTGCATAACGCCGTCGGTGCTGACGTGCACGACGGAGCAGCTGCCGGGGTACCGGACGGTGCGCGTGCTGGGCGCCGTGTACGGCTCGACGACGTACGCGTACAAGGACACCAAGGCCCTCCTAAAAGCCACGGGTTCCGGCGCCGAGGCCAAGAGCATCACCCACATGATGTACAGCGCGCGCGACCAGGCCATCGAGCGCATGACCCGCGACTGCATCACGCGCGGCGCTAACGCCATCATCGGCATGAGCTTCGGCGAGAGCGAGGTCCTCGGCTTCGCCCAGGTCTCCGTCTACGGTACCGCGGTGTACGTCGAGCGCGAGAAGGGCACCGATGGCCTGCTGTCGCCGTGACGGGAGGGAGTTGGGGTGGCTTGGAGGAAGCTTTGAGCGTGTGTTCGGCGATTCACTTCTTGGTCGTTTGGGTCCGGTTGCGAAGGCTTATCGGGTTGGTTCATGAGCGTACATACATACCTATATGCGTCGCTTTTTCGAGTGCGGCTAGTTTTCCGAGTTTTCGTTAGTCAAAACAGACGATGAATCCGAATTGCTACAGATTTTGGGCCGAGGAGGCCTTGGCCGGACGATGTTGTTGTTAGATTGAATACCCTGAGCATTGCTAGTAATTATAAGTTCATACAATGTTTGGTTGTTGCAGCTTGACTGCAGAAACTTTGCACTATGCTGAGACTGTTATGTTGTCCTTGGCTTTTTAAGTATTGGGATGTACTTGGGTGAAGCATGTTCTGGAGACTCCCGAGTTCTATCATTGCCAGAGGACCCTTCGTCGCACCTTTCGTCATGGGTTAACATGCGGATTAAGCATGCTTACAAAGTAAATAGCTACAGATGAAAGACTCTGTTTATGATACTGCGCTATATCAGTGCTCAGACGAAAATAGTTGCAACATATGTCGAGACAACTAGTATATTTCAGCCTAGTTGACCAAGGCAGAGGGTAATCTCAGAGTATGTGAGGGTTTACTTGAAAATCATTTCAAGCAACTAGGTTAATACACTGAGAACTAGCGCTAGTCATCTGGCAACATCACGCTTCAAGTTACGGCACTCATAATGCGCACAACCCAGTGTCAAGACAGAGGGAGGTCAATGTGAGGATAATCATCCGCCAGGTTCTTGATCGGTAGAAAGCACTTCTTATCAGCAGATTCTGTCGCCGCATCATCATGGTGTTCGCACCACCGCCGTACCTCACTCCAGCTGACCCAATGCCACCCCTCGCATTTATCCGGCTCGACGGTCTATCGTCGTGTAAGCTTCCAGAGTCAATCCCGGGGGGGCAGTTCTTACCTCCGGAGTGGCGTTCTCGTCTAGCCTCTGACATGCGACGAATATTGTGATATAGTGCTTAGACTCATCAAAGACATTATTCGTCACCGCAACTACCTTTTGCGCCTTCACCCGCAGTCCGGTCTCCTCAAGGGTCTCTCTCTCCGCGCACTCGAAGAAAGACTCGCCCATCTCGAGGTGACCACCTGGGAACTGCCAGGTTCCTGTATATTGTCAGCCCGTGTGCATACTGGCTTAGACCGGTAGCCTCCGGCTGTCGGGGGGAAATTTCTCCGTACCTGCGCCATGGCTGCCCATCCGCTTGCCGAGAACGAGTTCCCCCTTCGCGTTGTAGATCATCGCGCCAATGCCTACACGGGGATGGAGCGGGGTTGTAGCCATTTTTCTGCACTGAGATTGGTAGTGGGAATGGTGGTATCGTGTTGTTGGGACTTGATGTTGAAGGGTCCGGGATCGCCCGTCGACCGGAAATGAAGCTACCCCGGGCCGTGGCCGGACAGTTTGAACCCACTCACTGCACACTGTCAGCTTCGTCGAGCACAGAGACCCGTTGTATCACGATACCTAGATTCTGACTCATCATCTGGATTTTCCACAATTCCACCCTTTGGTCTTGGTTGACTTTGTGAAGGGGCCCTGGGAGTTGAAGGAGATGTTTCTTCCACGTGTCTTCCTGTGCCATTATGACATATTACGTGATCAGAACGATGCATCAATGGTTTATGGTATAGAGATTGATATAGATAGGACGAAATAATATTACATTGTTGATTGGGTTCTGTCCTTTTGTTTTCTCTGTCTACTGGTAAATATTTGACCCTACGTTATCGCAGCGAAATAAAGTGAGCGCACTGCAATTGCTCTCAGGTGTGTTTAGTAGGAGCTTCATTACCACGTTTGGCCTCTGATGAAGTTGAACTCGCTGACCGGGATGAACATTTCGGGTTGGTAATCCACGCCGAGGATGCCATAGAACATTCTTGCGGAGCAGTCAATCATGTGCATGTCCCATCTGCGAACCCAAGTGAGAATATCCCTGGCCGCGTTCTCCAATTCATGATGTCTTTCGATGAATTTGTCGATATCCATATCCAACGTGATGTAATCCACCATGTTACCTGAATTCCCGGCGTACAGTTTTTCATGCTGCCATTTTAGAGACCCGATAAGACGTCTTCCTCTAATAGATGTATGCTCGGAAGCCGAAAATAAGATTCGAGCTGTGCCTGGTACTCCAGCCCGTCCCTGGTATAGATTCAAAGCCTGGTCAATGATTTCGCAAACTGGTTCCATATGCAATTCTCTCAGTCGATCTAAACGTTGTTTCGAATAAGCAAGGATGTCATCGGCAAGCTGTTGGCTCGGCACAGGAAATAGAGGTACAGGAAATATAAATCGCGATAGATTAATATAAGATTCCTTGTAGCCCGAAAACTCCGGGGGGATTGGTAGAGGTAAGTCCTGTTTGCAAGATGATGAGCTTTCTTCTCCTTCATGTGTTGCCTCTTCCCTTTTTTCCCATTCTCCTGTACCTTTCCCTTTCCTTTCCTTGGCATTTTTATGCCCCTTCTCTTCTTTGTCCTCCTCTTCTCTAGTCTTATCCTTCCTAGCTTTCTCCTTCCTGGCTCTGTCTTTCCTGGCTTCTTCTCTGGCCTCAGCTTCTCTAGCCTCATCCTCTCTGGCCTCATATTCTCTGGCCTCATCTTCTCTGGCCTTCTCCTTCCTGGCTCTCTCTCTTCTAGCCTCTTCTCTGGCCTTCTCTCTTCTAGCTTCTTCTCTGAGCCTTTCCTTTCTAGCCTCTTCTCTGGCCATCTCTCTTCTAGCTTCTTCTCTGGCCCTCTCTTGTTTAGCCTCTTCTCTGGCTTTCTCTTTACGGCGCAATGAGTCGTACTTACGCCGGTGATCTTTGTTGGAGAGCAACTCGTACGCTTCACGAATCTCATTGAACTTACGATTGGCATCAGGAGTGTCGCCTGCCTTATCCGGGTGATGGGCCAATGATAGATTCCGGAAAGCTGACTTGATGGTATCTAGCTCAGCATCTAGACTGACGTTGAGGACCTCATATGGATCCCTGCTGGGAGCGCGGAACTCTGACATTCTATCGATAGAGTCAATATATGTGTCGTTGGGTATTGGGTTAATTGATTGGATTCCTGGCGAAGCAGAAAATATGAGATATCCAAGTCATCTATACAGAAATATTATGATGCACGGTAGCTTTTATAAGATATAAGGAATCCAAATGACATATGAAACTTAAGAGTCATGTCAAATAAGTAGCGGGACCATCACAAGTCACAGTACTTTTTTTTCAAAAAAAAAAAAAGTGTCACAGACATGTTTTAGGATTTATATGATACAGTGACTCGAATTTAATATAAAAGTAAGTCATAAGACCAGTTCCTGTTTGCATGCAAACCTCTAGGTTTGGCTGGGAAACCCGATGAATGATTCAGATTTCAACCAAACATTATTTCCTACGTCAATGCACACTACCTAGTGCTACTAACGCTATCCGTTTCGTTTTACACCTAGTCGATTAAGTTGAAAACATATATAAGCTCAGCGTCAATGTTTATGACAGGTATGAACTTCGCTAGAATATTGAATGTGCTATTTGGCCATCAAATAAGGCCTTTGGAGCTATCGCGAAGTGGATATTTGGCCTCGAAGTACTACATATTATAGTCGGTGATTGCGAACAGTCAGGGCGTATAGTATCAAAGATATAGGATGAATACCCGTTAATTGTTGTAAAGTCTAAGTCTAAGTGTATCTAGAGCCCTTGGGGGATATACGAATATAGTACAGCATGTGGGTCGCCCAACCTCCTATATTCTAACATATAATTGAGTATTACTGCAGCGTAAAGTTCGAATGGAGTATCAAATGGTGCGAGTTCCTTTTCCCCTTCCATTATAATCCAAGGCTTCGATGATAGCCTCCCTTGAATATCCCTTTAAGAGATAATCGTAGGGTGTTGAATTTAGTTAAAAGCCTTGTTCGTGCCCACCTCATCAAGTCATGACTTATTGGTGACCCTCTTTGAAAAGAGGCTGTTACATGGCATTGATTCTTAAACATAGATCTGCCTGATGAAATAGGGTTACATGGCTGAATACGGGCTGACTTATGGCCGCAGCCTGTACACACAAAGGGATGCCGCCCCTTCTAGCTTCCCGTCGCTAAGTCGTGCGGTTGGCTTACGACTGAGAAAATAAAGACTTTCGAATTGGAAGATAAAGAGCTCTACAGGCTAGGCTGGGGAGCAACGTGAGAGGACGCCCCAGATGGTTTCCTCCTCTAGAAAGAACAGACGTACAAACCCGTAGTACATAGCACTTTGATTTCCCACCCATCAAGTACGGAGGCGTAACTGGACGTCAGATTCGAATTTTTCTGGACTTGGCTTTGTTATCAAAGTTACCGAGTATTTAAGCCAGGGTGATGTATATAATGTCTATCTATAAACGGCGACATCAGCCTTTTCTATCTGAAGCATGTCTTGAGAAATTGATGTAGTGCAATAGCCCTCTATTTTTATCTGAGAACATATTTGTGGCTAAAATAAGGCCGAGGGGTGATTGCTAGATAAGTTACGTGCATAGCAGCAGTATCTTAAACATGCACTAGTCATCCTCTACACTCGAATATGATCCTGGAACGGAAGAGCTAAATACGATGAAAGGGGAGCTAACAAGAGAGTATGTCTGGTTCATATCAACTAGTAATTATAACCTTTCATTTGTTCTTCAAATTGCGTGAGGTGACTCTACTTTAGACGACGTATAGCCGTTTGGGTAGCGGTCGCTCTACACGTCAAATACTGTTTTATCATCTCTCACATGCTGGTATATCGAAATAGAGGTTCAACGACGCCAGGATCACAACTTCGCGTCCCAGCTTTGTCTCTCTGCTTCCCTCTCTTCTGCAAGCACCTCTTCTCTGAGACGCACTTCCACATTCTTCGGCACGCCCTTATCAAATTTAACTAGAACGACATGTTCCCAAACCCCGCCTCTGTCAGTACCTTTCAGTTCCGTGCCAGGTTTGTCTAGTCCCAAGATCACCCTTCGATCCCTTTGCCGCATGCCCAATGTGGTGGGACTTATCACCTTGTCGGCCCAAGGAATCTGGGCGGTGGAATGCCTCGCCGCCCTCGGCTCGCTTGTCGTCGGTACCGTGGTTAGGAAGCTTCTCACTGTCTCCCGTTGTGTCCGATAGTGGTCTACCACCTCGGACGGGCTAAGAGACACCGCAGACGGCCCGGTCAAGAATTGCGAGAGTATATGCAACAGGAAACACTGTGGTGGAAACAGTATTATCTCGCCCTTTCTTTGCTTTTCTAACCATGCACTAGCATGATCGAAGCGCGCTGCAGTGATTTCCATACCTCCGTCTGGGGTGGGCACCATCGCTTCAGACTGCGCGGCTGATATGGCGGGGTCGTCGCTTGTTGAGAGTGGTAGCATGTAAATATACATTGGTGTACTAAAGCGTCGGGGTTGGCTTTGGGGTGTTATCCATCTTGTGAAAGGCAAAAGATTATCTATGCGATGTTTAGTATCCTTGTCAGGTCTTGAAGTCCTCATATTCTACAAGGAATTATTACCTATGTCTGCGACTCCGCCGACGCTGTCAAGCCACTCAGTGAAGCGGATATTGTTGTTATAGATCGCCTTGCGCGCATCATCACGCTCGCTGCTGGGTAGATTTAATAGCTCGCCGTCTTGTCCCCCCTTGCGCGCAAGTAAGATGCCACTCTCCTCGAATGTCTCACGAATTGCGCCAAGTCTATAGGCGACCGAGTCCTCATGCCGCTTGACATCACTTGGCCCCGGAACTATTCCATCATGAAACTCGGAGAGATTACCGCCAGGAAATACGTACGCAGAAGCGAACGCTGACGAGGTCTGTACCCTGTGCAGTAGCAGGACGTGATTTTTAGGTGATAATAGGACTATGCTTGCGCTTGGTCGGGCCTCCATCATATCCCTCCTCGGCGTAGCTGATGTATGAGTCGCTTTCGATATCGCGAATGGCCTTCCACGCCAATTTGGGGTTTGGACCAACTTCCTGGTTTGTATCACTTGCCTCACTGTTTTACTGAATGGATGGGTTGAGCAAAAGACAAATCGAGAGTGACGGAGCGATTGATAAAGATTTTCACGCCGCAGAGAATGAGATGTGGGTGAATGTTCTCTTATTAAGAGAAATATAGAGGACCGCAATGGCATCCCGTTTATTCTACATGAGATACATACGTGTAGAGACAGATACGGTAATTACGTGATACTGAAGTGGGATATTGAGGGAACATGCCGAGGTTGAACGTATCTGCCCCAAGCTGTTTAGCACTGGTCCAAGCGCTCGACACTGTAAGGTTTATTCTCCGTATGCACATCTCTGCCTAAACATTCCCGTCATGGATCATTCAAGGTACTTCCTTGGCTTAATGTTACGCATAATACTGAATTCCGACATACATTTTATAAGGCTGGTCAATGATGATTGTGATATTCCGTACTCTTGATGAATCGTACAAACGGTTAGGTATACTTAGACCTCCATGGATGATTGATTAGATAGTCCATCGGGCCACATATTATTCAACAACCTGAAATGTATTTCTGCGCTGCACGCTACATGTATCTTGAACAACCAGGGTGTCCCGATAGCGTGGAACGAAATTTGAATGACATATCGCTGAGGCCAATTCCCTTCATTGATTGCATGGGTGAGTCTCTCAGGTTTCCCGAGAATTCACATGTACTCGAAGCCATGACAGGAGTACCCTCAGATGAACACAATTCCATTCCGTAAGCTTCCTTCACATGTCGCGACCTCCCTGGGCTTCCACCGATTAGTTCAAGTTCATGGGAACGCTAACTCAAGGTCTATTGAATACTATAAAAATTGTCCAGGGCAACTTTCGGCTGATGCATATGTCTGCAGCTTATAATTATACAACGAGCCCTGACGAACTCTGCAGGAAAGTACATATAGAATTCAACCCTTGAGCGTAAATGAATCCCTCGTTGCATCCTAGCATTTTCATTTTTACACTTGGTCCTGATAATGACCGTATATCCATGTCTAGCAGTTGTCCCCGCCCACAACGGTACTGATATTAAAGGGAGCGTCGATTTCCGTTCCCCGTACCTCTGGTGGTGAGTTCAAATTATTGGGTAGATAAGCACAATTATCAACGATATCTTGAGCATACTTTGCAAAGAGATTGCATGCAAACTCCACTGTCTGAGGACTGTCATTGCACCACCATATTGCGGAGTTGTAAGAGCAGCTGATTCGTCCGCAAGAGCCCTGGCCAGGTGATGGCGCCGGTTGGTTACTGCACAGTACGCTGTCAGGCAGGCTAGATAGATACTCAATGCCATTTTTGATGTAATTCTGACCAACTCTGTCATAGCCACCTACATCACAATCCCGTTCCACGTTCTATGTAGATGTTAGAATGGCATATACGGAGATAACCTCGAGAGGGCTTAGACTTACGTTACTCGGAGGAGACCCGTCGTATTTCGTTAATCTATCCTCTTCGGTGGTAGGAGTGAGTGTGAAGCTGTCACCCATAATGCCCATGAGCTGCAACTTAACTTCCTAAATACCAAACCCCTGAATTAATATCAAATTAACAACAGCATGGTCAGATATCGTACCTCAAAAGAGCCAGTAAACTCCTTCCCTGGATCGACGCCCTCGAAGCCTTTCCATACAATCTTGACGATATTATTATTGTACGCAAGTTGAGTACCAACATCCAGACCAGTGGCGGCACGCCCCTAAGCAGATACGTAATAAGCAAGTATTCCATACTCCACTAACAGATATCCACTTACTAAAGTAGCAGCAAGAGAAGGGCCCGCCCAAAGCGACAGAAAGGTCAACTGGCTACGCATTTTGTGCAAAAGCTTATATAACGATGGTTTCTATGCTTCGGTCGGTAGAGGGATATATGATCAGAATAGGTGAAAGGGGACTTTGGTGTAGTGCGAGGCCTTAGCAGCCTAGACAAATGGATATGTAACATAGCTTTATAGACGTCAAAGGTTTTAGATCATATCTCATACAGCCCGGCAAAGAATTACCCTCGTTAACGAATACTTCGTCAGCGACTCCGTGTAACATTCCATGTATCGAAGCAAACAAACAACTACCTGCAGTTGATCATGGATTAGCCTGCAAAATAACCGAGGAACTTCTATTTTGGCCACCTACGGTTAAGTTTCCTTGTGTAGCTTTTGCTAATATTAAAACGCGTAATCCTTTTCAAACGGGTATAAAAAGAAGTAGAACCACGTTGAATACTTCGAGTATAATTCAGTCGACTTTTCAACACGGGAGAATAGAGACAACAGATCGAGAATCTTTCAATCATTCGCATAATGTTATATTGGATGTTATTATGTCCGAGAAGTCGAGGAAATGGTAGACCCCATGATGGAGATAGCAAACCCCTAAAGGGAACCGAAAGGCGATTCTTGGAGTCTTCGACACCAGTCCATAGGCAAGATATCGAGGCGCCACGTATCCATCGCAGATCTAGCCCCGCAAGCGGGGGGTGATAACTTATCTCTGTAATGGTACGATCTTGAACCATGTTTACGGTTATTGTCCCTACCGTCACAAGAAGAGAAGAAAGTGTGATGAGCGTAAGTTGCACTAGCAGTAGTTGCTCTATTCGTTTATATCTATGAAAACTGCTTTATTCTTCTTCTGCTTCGCTGTAGTTTGGCTGAACGAGTAACATTACGATTGTCGAGAAGCCTCCTACGAGCCCCAGAAAGATGAACGAGATACCAATCCACACTCCTCTTAAGCTCATGCCCTTTTCAAATAATCCCGCTACTAATGCGGCTCCAAACATGGAGCCTAATGTGTCGAACATTGATATCGCACTGTAGATGCGTGCAATATGCTCCTCTGCGACAAGAGAAGTGATAAAACTGCGGAGGAGCAGATACGCAGGTGCTGTTCCTGCAGCCGCTACTGCGAGGCTGGTGCTCAATAGAGGAACATTAGGCGAAAGCCCGATGAGGCTCCACCCCAGAAAGACTAGGGCAAATGCTGCACGGCAGGTATAGAGGTCCTTCCCCTGTTCGGAAAGGCGGAAAATAGTTTTGACGGCTATACTAAGACGAGGAATTACTAGTAGGAGCAGGGCGACTTTCACAGCGTTAAAGATTGTAAGCAGCATAGTTGCGGTGGACAGAGTCAAACGGTAGCGTCTGGAGCAGTACTGTAGGATGATTGAGTGAGCAGAGTTGAGCAGACTGTGACCGAAGAATACTACGACCAGAATTACAAGGCGGAAGTTGGCGATGAGTAAGGCGGTGCCGTGTTTGATAAAAAGTGCTGAATTAGTTGCAACGTTAGAAATGTTTAGTAGAGGAGCTCGGATGCTAGATGTCCTTTGCGGTCTAATTTCTGGCTCATGGTGCAATAATCGTTGATCTAATTTGTTAATCTTGAAGTCGAGTGTCTCGGGCACAAATATCATGAGTAAAATGGAGATGAAGCGTGCGAGTGTACCGAGAAGGCATGGAATCCAGGGATTCCAGTCCATCAGCCGTGCTGCAACTGGTGGTATGAACAGGCTTGGTAAGAGATCCGCCGCCCCGGCTCTCATGAAGGCATTCGCTCGGTCTTTCGTCGAAGTCACGTCGTTGATTATAACAAACAAAAATCACGAGATCACGATACTTCTGCCTTCCATAACACCGTGGAATGTTGACAACCAGGACATTCGAACATCGAACTCTTGCCACCTCCAAGTGACCAGCTGGGTCCACGCATCTCGAAGCATGAGCGAAAACATCCCGAGAATGAGGACTGGCTTTCTCCCAAATCTATCGGCTGCCAATCCAAAAGGCACGCCGAGCAAAATTGCCGGAATCCCATCTAAGAATTGCTGATAGCCTTCAAGCATTGCTAGGCTACCCTGTACTTCATTGTTCTTACACCACGTTTCCGCCACGCCGCCTAACGCTCCAGGTCCAAGCTGGTCTCGCTGAAGCCTTAGTTTGCTTGGATCAACGTGCTCGTAATGGCGGTAGCAGATGATGGACTCGAAAATGCGAATTTGTGGACTTTCGATAAGCGAATCCGCTACGGTAGCCATAGCGACAATGATGGCAATCCTAAAAATGATGGATTTAGGGGATGTGGATGCTGCTTCAAGCGACGCGTGTTGGACAGAGACATTGTCAGACGAGGCTGTATTCTATTCTGTAAGAGGTGAGTCTTCAGTTGGTCCGTTGTGAGTCGACGGATAGCATTGTGGTTGCAATGCTTCACTGTTGCTGCTTCCCGGTAACGGCGCGTCATGATTAGTTGTGAAAGTCATGCTCGTCGTCATGTATCCATCTTCTTACATTCATAGTGTCTTGTTTGATGTTTGAGCATCACCGGTAGCATGTAAGCAACTAATGCCACATCTCATCCAACTCGCCAACACGACTATGGTTACCTATCACATCTCATCTCTAACTATGCATCTAAACCTAATCTGGAAGGTCAGCCGTGATCCACCTTATAACGCCAGATCCCCATGTCTTGCCGCGTTTGCGGTTCTGGGAAACCGGCCCGCATCTGAGACCACCAATTGAGTCTCCCGAGAACGCCAAGCGCGTATTCCTCTACCAAATCTACATAAACGGTTAGCGCGTTGTACAGCCCTGTCGGAATGGGTTTCCAAGCAGCTCTGGAGCCTGTCACACAGGCTACATATTGCTCATGCACTAACATCAATGGGTTCAGTTGTAACATTACTTGAACTGATCCCTGACCAGATGTAACGATCCGGAAAAATCAAGGTAGTTAGCGTTTAAGAAGATAGACAACTAACGTTCTTTTCTATCAGATATAACGATGCCATGAAAACATTGACGTTAGGTGACTTGTACACTGCAGGATCCAGCTAAAAATTATCGTCCCTGTCTGGTACTCCTCGTCTCGGCTAGGTATACCCGACCTGGATGAGCAGTCAGAAAGATTCCGCGGCAAATAAGCCCCTGTAAAGCTCCCATCTGCCATACCCAGTCTCCTGCGTACAGACGATAGTTGGGCTGATGGATGTGCAATTGCTATCAGCACTAGATGAATCCAACCTGCCGACTCACTTAGAAGGGTGATAATCATACCCAGAAGGGTTACACTCCTTATCTTGTCGATTAGTTACGTGGCAAGCCAGCAATAAACACCAACTGCAACAACACAAACACCAACGACATTAGCGATATATGCATCAGGGCCCAACGCCTCCAAGAACGAAACAAATGTCCCCAATTCACATTGCATGCTGATAGTCCTGTCTAGGTAGGCTGTCTCGGCTAATTAAAAGCTCTATTAGTTACTAGAAAATCCGACACTGGAGTTGGTCGTCATGACCGCTATCCCAAACGTCTCAGAGGTTCTCGAAACCATTATATCTTCGCCTCCAATCATCGAAAGTCCTTTAGCGCAGTATCTGAGCTATGAACTTACTACCCATGTATGTAGACCAGGCTGCGGTTCTGACTATGGCCAATCTCTACGCACTTCATCTGCCTAGTAGTCTCACAACACACTCATCTATTTACGCTCATTCCGCATATTGGCATTATCGACTCTTTACTATTGATGATTCAGAGCCAACATGGCTCGTCGCGTTAGTGCAGATGACACGTTCGGACCACAGTATTGTGACAAGGGCTGTAATTCAGGGCTTGGAAATATATCAATTCAGCAATAATTCTCTAGGCCCTCTGAGGGTGCTTGTTGTTCTAAGTTTCAATC